>BLKR01015281.1:0-86551 GCA_011170035.1 Teleogryllus occipitalis | reverse complement strand
GTGCGAAGTTCATGCGAAAGAAATCCGAGCTAGCAAGATATGTAACCGATACGTATTTCACCATAAACAATATCGCATCTTCAGCAAACATCATGCTATGCCACTGTTCGTATATATTCTAAGATACTATTGAGACTTGTGACAAATTTGTAATAGATACTATGGTACGTTATATTTTCTACAAACAATAAACAAAATTTTGCATTTCACAAAACTAAGACGAGGAAACATGTAAGCTACGCATCTCCCTTGTTCAATACGCAAGATTTGTAAGGTAAAAACAATCAACTCTTTCCGAACCTAAGCACAAGTAGCAAATCAAACTAGGACAATAATTGCATGCTATGGATGACAATGTCCTGTACTTTCATGAGTGCAGCATTTTGGCCACTAACGGGAGATGATTGTGATTCCGAGCGCGTCAACTCCCGAGATCATTAGTCACGTAAGTGTAGTACATTTTTTATTCTGAGGTGGCGGTGACCTCCTGCTGGATGGCGACATCCGGCGCCGACCTACCGCCGGCTAGCGGGTTTCCCCTCACCCAGGTATCTCCCATCAGAGGGGCACTACCCAGCCGGACAAACTGTAAGCCCCCGACCAGTCTGCCAAGATGTGAGTAGTATAGGGTGTGTTAGAGTAATTGTTTTGTAAGGGAGGATAGAACAACGAAGAGAAAGGAAAGATCGAGTGAGCTCCGTGGCTCGTTTGATGAGTTACTGCTCCGGCATTCACCTGGTGTTAATAGGAGAAACCGCGGAAAATTACCAATCAGAGCAGCTGGCCGCTAGAATTCTCCAGACAGCGACTGAATTCGACCTAGCTGACAAGCCAGTGTCAAAAATAGTGCCGCCGTCGGGACACGAACCTAGGACTTCCCGGTCAGAGGCACTGTAGTGACATCAGTTGATGTCCCACCTCTCCCGCTCCAACAGGAGGATGCAAAATGTAAGTTTATTATCACTTGGCATAATGTATTTAAATTTACGCTGGTTACAGTAACGCGTCATGTAATTGCGAGAAGCAACAATGGCTTAAGGTTTTTGTTGTCAACATTCATCTCTGAAATGACCTAAAAAAGAAAATGATGAAATTATGAAGAATATGTAGTACTAATTTAACGTTTTATTGAAAAGAGATACATTCAATGTTTTAAGAATGGACCTCAACAAATTCAAGCACGGTAAACAGCCACGGTGTATTCATATTATTGAATTAAAAAATACAAGATGTAATCTGGAGATTAACTATTCCAGAAACTAGGGAAGTACATTTTCACCTTCATTTGATACCGAGAAGTGAGTGAATGATGACTTGATAAATGCTACAAGTCAGAACTTCTGTTGTATTGAGCCATTTGTTAGGCAGTGGACTCGGCAAAGGTAACCGAGAGTCGTAGCTTCCCTCTCACGATTTAATTTGATCCAGCATTTCTGAAATATTGTGTATTAGAACAATTTCCGAAGTTCAAGAAACTACTGCTACAGTATTATATATTATAAAATATTATGTATTTGCAGATTTCTATTGCTTCACTTAATGCCATTACGTGTGAACTTCTGAACATCAGTTTCTTATAAGTAGAGTCAATCCAACAAATAAGCTTAACATCTAAATTACTCAATAAAAATGTTCATTTTATCTCCTTTCTGCACCATCCTGAAAAACCATCGCAAAACCACGGTCTCATATAGAGCCATTCTTGTGTCATGGCTATTCAAAAACGTCCCTCACTTATTTCTCCGAGCCACCTCATGCCAGTGGTATAAATTGCAAAAGCCACTTGTCCCTGTGAACTCCACCCAAGGGCTAGAGAGCCATCCAGACGCCGCCCAACATTAACGCAGTCTCCGCCGCCACATAGTGCACCACATACACAGTGCTAAGCACACGCATTTTCAGACGTAATGTTGACGTCGGGGAAGATCGAGGACGCTGGGTCGTAAGAGAAGGTCAAATGGCGTTGCCGCCTCCATCGTAAGTCTTTCGGATCCTCGCGTCGCCCTCGGGGACCGCATACTTCGTACTTCCCCCTGGCCGTGTAGTACAGACGAGTATCCGCATCCTTATTCCTCACGCTACAGTCGCAAGAGATCCTGCACATTAGAAGCCGTCGCGATGTCAAACGGCGTCTTTGTTTTCAAAAGTCCTTTCCAAGGCTTGAGGTCCCTCCTGGCACCCGCCGCCAGGAGCGCACGCACCGCTTCCTCATTGTTACGGAGCGCGGCGGTATGCAGAGGAGTCATCCCAAACACATCCCTCGCGTTGACGTCGGCCCCCGCGCACACCAGCACATCCACGCACCGCCCGCTGAGGTCGCTCCTCGCAGCGAAGTGCCACGCGGAAGAGCCATAGTAGTCAACCGCGTTCGCATCGGCACCTCGTTGCAGAAGAAGCGACGCTACGTCCACGTGCACCGTGGAGATGAACGCATAAAGGAGAGGGCACAGACCATGTTCGTTGGTGTAATTCACGTCAGCACCGGAATCTATAAGACGTCGCACGTCACACAGTCGCCCTTCTTCCGCAGCTTTGGACAACTGCTCTCCAAGTGGGGAGGGAGAGGTTCGTGCCCTCTCCTTCTTCAATTCCACCTCCCGCACCCGGAGCTCCACCCGCTTCCTCGCGAGTTTCTCACCGGCCGCTGCGCCCTGGTGGCCGGCGCCTGAGGAAGCGAGGGTGGAGGTGGAGGAGGGGGGCTCCTCCCCGCCGCTCGCTGCTGCCCCTCCAGTCGCCGGTGCTTCGCGGGCGCTGGTGGCGGAGGTGGAGGCGGCGGTGGCAGGGGACGCACGTGGAGACTGGGGCTGCTCCAGTTGTCGGTTCACACCCCCCTGCTCCGCCCTTCCGTCCGCTGCTGCCCCTCCCGGCGCCGGTGCTTCGCGGGCGGTGGCGGCGGAGGTGGAGGCGGCGGTGGCAGGGGACGCACGTGGAGACTGGGGCTGCTCCAGTTGTCGGTTCCCACTCCCTTGCTCCGCCCTACCGACCGCTGCTGCCCCTCCCTTCGACGCTGTTTTGCGAGCGCTGGCGGCAGAGTTGGAGGAGGCGGTAGCAAGGGACGCACGTGGAGATTGGGGCTCCTCCAGTTGGCGCAATAGAGCATCAACGCGGGGCAAGAACGTCTGCACTGCTCTTTGCAGAGAGGCTTCTACCTCCTTCACACGGCTCTCCAAACGCTGCAATCCCCCTTCCCCTCCAGATCCCGCAGGAGCCATCGTTTTCATTTCCACGGCGGTCAGTCTCTCCTGGGTCTCTCGAAGTCGCTGCTGCAGAGCGCGGATGGCGTCGTCCTTCTCCTGCAACTTCCGCTCCATCTCGCGCAACGCCGTCGCTACACTCTCCTCCTGCTGGCTCAGGGCCTCTTGCATCCTTCGTTCTGCCTCCTGGGCTTTGCTCTCCTCCTCCTGTTTCTGCAGGCGCAGGGCTTCCTGTAGCTGCGCCACCGGCTGGAAGGCGTCGCCCACGGCCCCTTCCCGTGCTCCATTATCAGGAGAACTTCTGAGGCTCTCCATGTCTCACGTGAAGGCTCTGAAATTCACGAAATGGCGCATGAATGAAAACACGGCCTTCACACTGCCCTGCACTCCGTCCGCCAGTATGACCGTCTTCCATGGCGCCCGAATTCCCATCGTCCTCCACGCCCAATTGTTTTTCAATCTGGGTCCTTATTTTAATTTAACGTTATTTCAAAATTCATTATAAGTAGTTCCGCTACCACACACTTCTTTCTCGCGCTATTGTTAATGATTACGTAATATAATGATTTCTTTTTTTTATTTTACGTCAAAAAAGTTAAAAACTGCGTATGACGTGCTATGGGGAAAAGTGAATTGTGTGCACATTTTCAAAATTCTGTGATCCCTACACTAAGTCATACACTACTTAAATTTTGAATTTTTGAAAGGGAGAAAAAAAACTCCCATGTAATAAAATCTATTTTCAAGGATAAACAAGCAATAAATTTTGAATTTTGAAAGGAAGAAAAAAAACTCCCATGTGAAAAAATCTATTTTCAAGGGTAAATAAGCAATAAATTTTGAATTTTGAAAGGGAAAAAAAACAACAAAAAAACCATGTAATAAAATCTATTTTCAAAGATAAATAAGCAATAAATTTTGGCTCTTATTACTTCCTGCCGCGACAACATGGAAACGATAATTTGAATAATTGTATTTCCCACTGAATTCTAGAAGACGTGCACAGAAAATGAAGTTACATTTATGTCCAGAAGCAAAACAAGGGCCATCTCAGCATTTGCTCAATGGATCAGGGAAACTGGACGAAAAACCTGATCGAGATGGGGGTCATTGACCCGGAAGCTGTATACAATAGTTGTTACAGGTTGTTTATACTCATTTATACAGTCCAAATGGTAATTAATGCATTATGTATCATTGTTAAAATTAATGTTACTTTTCTTGTGATGCTCAGTATAGTCTCTAATTGTATAGAAACAGTTATGCAGCAGAAACGATTTCACTTGTGATTTAAACTTTTCTATTGAATTTAATCGTTTAATGTCATCTGGCAAAGTGTTGTAAAATAATGTACATGTATTGTATGTGAATTTTTTGTAATGAGCTGTTGATACTGTCACCTGATGAATATGATTTCTACGTCGAGTGTTATAGTAATAGACTTCGGCATTTTCTGAAAATATATTCCCGCCCTTAAGCAAGTCATTTTTTACAAAAACCACTGATTCGTAAATAAAAAGACACGGTAATGGTAGAATTCCTAGATTAATGAAGAGAGGCTTACATGAATCACGTGGGTGGGATTTGGTTATTATTCGTACAATTCGTTTTTGTAATCTAAAAGTCTGGGAGCTATAAGATGTATTTCCCCAGAATATTATGCCATATCTCAGGCGGGAATGAACATTCGCGAAGTATACACAACGAGCAGTATGAAGGCTGACTGAATTTGCAAGAATTCTGAACGCGTAGCATAATGAACTTAATTTTGTGTTCAATTCATTTAAATGGACGTTCCATTTAAGGTTTGACTGAATTGAGAGACCTAAAAATTTTGTTGCCTTAACATCAATGGTATACTGTTCATTTTCAATGGAGCACAAAATTGTTTATTTGATATGGAAAACTGCATTAAAACCGTTTTCTTTTCGTTTACTATTAATTTGTTATTTCGGAACCAATTTGAAACATCTGATATTGTACTATTTACGGTTTCTTTATTGCAAAGGATGTTCGTATCATCCGCAAAGAGAACCGTTCTTCCGTTTCGAATCGTCGAGGGCATATCGTTTACGTAAAGTAGGAACAGAATAGGGCCTAAAATCGATCCTTGAGGAACTCCACATGCAATGGGCAAAGAGTCGGAAAGGTGCGTACGTAATGTTCCATCATTCCAGTAAGGTATTTCAACTCTCTGAGATCGTTGTTTAAGGTACGAACATAACCAATCTAGAGCAATACCACGAATTCCATATGAAGGTAATTTGGAAAGTAAAATGTCATGATCAATGACGTCAAAAGCTTTTGAGAGATCTGAAAATAATCCAATAGGTGCCTCGTTTTGATCCAATGATGAGGCGACATCTTTAAGAAAAGAAAATATAGCTGTTTCCGTTGATTTTGATTTCCTAAATCCATGTTGGCAATCTGAAAGCGCGTCGTGTTTAGTGAGAAAGGTTTCCATTCGTACGTAAAAAAGTCTCTCTAATATTTTTGAAAAACTGATAGAAGAGAAATGGGCCGATAATTTTGAATTTCATTTTTGTTGCCTTTTTTGAAAAGCGGCTTAATTTTAGCTGTTTTGAAAATATCTGGAAACGTTCCAGTGCATAAAGATGCATTAAATATGTGAGTTAACAGGTGTATAATGGCATACGCACAAGTCTTTAACAAAGAATCCGGGAATTCATCTAAACCGGACGAATATTTATTTTTAAGTTTACCGATTATTTTGAGAATTTTATAGGAAGAAGTTTCGGAAACGAACATTGTGTCTAAAATTTTGGGTGAACTATCTGTTTTTGAATTTTGTGGCTGAAGGCCCTTAGTGAGATCGGCAACAATTCTCCAAAAGTATTGGTTAAAGAGACTAGCCATTGTTGCCGGATCGTTCACATTTATATCGTTATATTTTAAAACAACATTCTCTACGGGTTTTCTAGTTGATTTGGTAGTATTTTTTATTATATTCCACATTGCTTTTGTTTTATTATTTGAGTTCAAAATATCCTGATCGTTTTTCATGATTTTAGCCTGCCTTATGACTTTTCGTAACAATGTTCGAACAATGCGCTTCGTAACAATGCGCGAACATCATCTTGAAGAAATGCAACGCAACAATATGTGTGTGTGCGTGTGTGTGTGTGTGTGTGTGTGTGTGTGTGTGTGTGTGTGTGCGTGCGTGCGTGCGTGCGTGCGTGCGTGCGTGCGCGCGCGCGAATTCAAACGTTTAAATGAAAACATTCGTGCCATTGAATTATTTTCATGTTCTACATAGAGACAGGATTTCCATGCCCTATTAAATACTCAAACTTGCCCGATGCAGAGTAAAAGTGGACAAAACATGCTCAATAGAATTTTATTTTACTTAACATTTAAGATATATTGCCTTATGTAAAAGTGAATGAGTAACGGTGTTTCTACACTGCTCTAAGTCAAATTCATTATTTTGTCAGAAAAAATATTTTCATTACAGAAAATGCCCGTTTTACATCACAAGACATAATTGGAGCACACTTCAAAGTCGAAATCTTAGTCAATGTAATGTCTTTTCTGATTTTTCACCACAAATAATTTTTTTTTGTCACCCTTTGAATTTAACACTTTCTGTTAAATTCTTGTTAAATTCATTCTTTGATCAGAAAAACTATTTTAATTGCAGAAAATTACTGTTTTACGTAACAAGACATAATTGGAGCACACTTCAAAGTCGAAATCTAACTCAATGTAGGTCTTTTCTGATTTTTCCCCACAAATAATGTTTTTTTTACTCTTTGGAGAGTCTACTAATTGCAAGTCATCCTTTGAATTTAAAACTTTCTGTTACTTCTTCATTGCAGTGTCACCCACATCTCCAAACATTAATTCCAGACACTTTAAGGCTTGAACAATTTTTAAAGACTCCACTAGAAGAAAACCTACTCATTCTAATTTCTAAAGACAGCAAAGATATTTTTTTCTTGTGTTTGAGTCCGAGATATCCTGCCGTGCATATTTCTCTAGAAATCCTTTAAACGTTGGATTTGCTACTTCTGGGAATGGTATATTTACCCCTAATAAAGCATCACATATTTCCATTAAAATGGATTTGTTACAGACTTCAATATTTCCTCAGTAACAAAACTCTGCACTAAGTGTGGCATAATTTCTTTCCTTTTCTAGCTTTGTCACTATGAAAAGTTGATGCAAGGTGGTGGGCCATTTGAAATTTTCTTAAACTTTTAATCTGCATAAATAAATTCAAATTACCTGTATTGAGCTACATATTCCTTAAAAAGTTTTAGAATTTTGCTGAAAATGTTTTGAAACAAATTTTAGTTAAATTTACTTAAATATTGGCGTTTTTTAAATTTTATATACCATCTACATTAAAAAAACATTAATTTTTAATTTAATAATGCGACTTTACAAGTGAACTTATATCTTATAAAGTTATGTTTAATTTCTATTTACTAGAGTTTGTAGAAATTCGGTATAAAATGTTAATATTAATGTTAATGTAATATTAATATTAAGGGTAAATTTAAAATAAATTCAGCTTACATTCAAAATAATATTTTGCATCCTATAATTTTACTGCTTGTTTATAATTCCAGCCTAATGAAAACCCAAAGAGAAATCGCAGCTCTGATATTAATAAAGAAGTGCACCACAGAGAGATTATGAGAGATTATTGGAATGTGGAAAAGTTCGGATAATTGGGCTTCTAATCTAACAGATCAGGAAAGCAATAACAAGCATATGAAACACATTGCAATAGCCCAGGTTTATGGAAACATCTTGATATTACACCACGAGATCTTGTTATATTAAAAGTCCCCCCATCAAAACCAAAAAGCTTTCCTCAAGACTCCAATAACAGGAAATTCCCAGACACAGTCAATTCCAAACACAAAAACATGTGGAATATGTTGAGTGAGTATGGATGCTTCCACACTGCTGTGCTTTCCTTGTTGCCTGTTCAAAAACAAAGTGGAAACTAATGTTCAACAGTCCGAATCAATGGTGAAATTAATGACAACTGGAGGAAATTACATGAAGAAATTAAAAAGTAAATATTGAGCATATGATAAATTACATTGAGTGATAAAATATGATCCAAATATTGATGGTCATTAAACGATTGATAAATTGTATCTGTCTTCCATAAATGATGAACAACAAAAGTGGTAGTCCTTTTTAACTATCGTCATTGATATCATTTTATTTTTAGCTGAAAAGAATTTGCCATTTAAGGGTGATTCTGCAATTGAAAATAGTAAACATGGATTTTTCATTTTTTTTTACTTTAAACTTAATTGGAATAAACAATGCTGAACTAAAATAGCATTTGGACACAGTAGAAATATTCAAAGTATCTAATCAGCAAATGGAAGCACACTACTTATCATGGAACACTCAAAATGTATTTCTGGAACTATGCAGAGAATATGTTCTGAAATCCATTCTTCCTGAAATTGAAGAAGCCTGATATTCCAACACATGTTGATGGGACACCAGATGCTTCCCATAAACATCAATTTGTTTTGATTATAAGATGCGTGCTATAATGCAATGTAAAGGGGGATGTACACAAAAGATTTATCAAATTAATGAATTTTGATTTTTAAAAAAATCTAATGCATATACAGCATAAGGAATAAAAGGCATTTTGAAAGAAAATGAATTGGATGTATCTTTGCATTGAGGGCATGGGTATGGGTATGGGCATGGGCATGTTGCATAAGGTTAAAGGAGTTAAAACAAGAATATTAGAAGAAAATGCCCTAGTTTACTTTTCCCCATGTAGGGCACGCTCATCATATATATCTATGTGGAGTATACATGATGGAAGTCAATCCAGAGCTGAATGCTTATTTTGGCAATGTACAATATTGTATAATTCGTTTGCTTTCAGTCTCGCAAACTGGAAAATTCTATGAGCGACTGAAAATGGTTCATTTCACCCAATGTCAAAAACTAGATGGAGTGGAAGAATTTATGTAATATGTCACTTCTCAAAAATTATACAGGCATTCGGCCAACTTTAGACAATATTCAAAAACTATATCTACCATTCATAATTCAAGTGGATGTTGTGAATCTAAATGGGTAACGTAATTTGAATTTATAATTTTCACCACAGTGTCATTCAATATACATCAATGAATAGATGATCGGAATAAAATTCTTGAAACTGCTTTAAGTATTGCTGAGAGGGCAGAAAAGATTAAGAGTTTAGAGACCAAACTTGATATGCTTAACAATTCTGGGACATAACTTTTTGAAGAGGCTAAATACACTTTTGAATTTTGGTATTAATCCTGAATTTGAACAGAAAAAAAAAGAGAGAAAGAAAGAAAAAAGAAAAAAAGAGAGAAAGAAAGAAAAAAGAAAAAAAGAGAAAGAGAGAAAGAAAGAAAGAAAAAAAGAGAGAAAGAAAGAAAAATGAAAATTCTGGCTAAAGTAAGGAGGTAAAAACACGGGAAACATTAAAATCCACCATTTTGAAGTAATTCTTATTTAAAAAATTAATAATTAAAATGATTCACATTTTTATTCTATCATTAACATTTACATGAGCGTTTGCGTGGAAGGAAACTACCTTTTCTTTGTGGTCTTGATTGCACATTGTACATTACTACTACGAATTTATTTAACTCCCGACAGTGAAATGCCATTGTGACCTCTCTTTTGAATCTTGAAAAGGTATCAGTGAAAATGGATTTATTGACTTCGTTCTTTTTTCTTTGTACAGAAAGGAAGAGAGAACAAGAAGAATTTCGAAGGGTATATCATGTACAATCAGCTCTGACCTAAAAAGGGATCCAAGGCCATACACAAACATAGGATGAGTTTCCTCGTGAGCGAACATGTCTGTCAGCATCAATAACAAATTTCAAATAACTATACTGGCAATATCTTTCATTTCCTTTTAGATTTTTATCACTTCTGACACTGGAGCATCTGTGTATACAGAAAAACAATACACAACAGTGCCTTCATGTTGTCCAGGTTTGCGGATACGTTTCCAGCTTGAGAGAGATTTGTGCCAGAAAAGGGATCAAGTAACGCAGAAAATGGCACAAATAAGGCAAAATGCCATAAATAGGCATCAAAGCCAAAATATGCCAAAATAGGCGAACTGAAAATCTACTAAAACAACTCCAAAATACAATTAAGTGATTTCCATTGTTAAAAGTCATCAATTCGTAACAATAATAAAAATGCATTTTGCCTAACTTCCAGGCTCTAGTTATTCACAAAGACAAACCCCGATGATCTTCTCTAAGATCTGGAAAAAGAGCTTTGAATATTTTATAAGATTCGAGAAAAATCCAAAGAAATTGTTTGAGGACATATAATTTGTAGTGGATCATTGCTAAATTCTATATGTTATGACAATATTTAATGGTAGAAAAAAGGAAATATCAATTATCTTCATAAATAAAATTGAAGCAGGTCTGCGATTTCTGAACACATCTTTTTATAATCACAAATGCTTTTTGTTATTATATCACAAATGCTTATTTCGAAGGAATAAAAGCCAATTCTATTGTTCGCATGATTTTTGTTTGGGCACATCTTTGGAAGACCTACATTTCCGTGTGGTTATCCTGTGAGACTGGGAACATAACGCAGGCTATTTTTATCAAATTACTGTTTTCTCTTATGGAAAGAACAATGCTTGTTTTGTTTGCTTTTTATACAAATCTACAGTTTTGTTCTGATCTTAATCAGATTTTGTAAATTGACCTTCATACCTAGAGAAATGTTCCTCTCAGCTTGAGGCTTCAATAAAATTACCCTAATCCCCCTTCCCTGCATCTTAGAACAAAACTGAAGTAAATTCAGGTTTCTGCAAATAGTTTCAAAATTCATTAAAGTACATGCAACTTTTCTTACAGCCCACAAAATTTCAACTGAATGCTTTTAATTAATTCTAATAACATCATTACACTTTGAGTAATTGCAGATCAATATTGTTACTGGAAGTTTACTGGGAGAATGTGCGAAATCATCAGCTTACCGTTGCCCTCAAAACAATAGGGATAAAGCGGTGATCAAACAGAACAAGACAAGGTGTGGAGGGGCAGAGATAAGGCTAGACAGATAAGATAGAGTAAAGACTGACAATAGAAAAACTGTGGCACAGGGCAGGCTAGGGTGGGGATACACTCTAGAATTTATTCCATTTCATGTCACAGGAAATATTGGGATAAATAAATACCCACGCAACTGTTGTACTTTAAGCTAGTTAAAAATATATGTGGCTAAAATAACACTCTTAAATCATATTTTATTTACAATTTTTTATTTGAGAAGCCATCCAACTGAAAAATATGAACTAAAATCATGTTACCTCAAAAGATATAAAGACTGATTTCTTAACTACAGCAGATAATAATATATAATTTTAGTATTTAAAGTACAAATTGATAATAGATTATATATGAAAATTCCTTAAAATTCTCAGAGAAAAAATACTGTTTTTTTTCTTCCGGATTTTAAGTAGATTAAAAGGAATATTTCAATAGATAATACTATTTACTTAACAGGTATTATAATAAAAGACAACTGACATGTCGTGTACTATGAACATATTTAATATACAAATAATCATTTGTGAAGAAAGGCGAGTAAAATTTGTGTACTTTTCACTCAATCAACTAATTTTGCTAGGATGTTGATTGAAAATAGTTTTGTGATCGAATGGAGGAAGCTTGTCAATTTTCTTTACATCATTTTTGGTGTAGTAACTTATTCATACTCTTTTCTCATCCAAATGAAAAATTTACAAACATTTTACACATTGCAAGATGTAACGATTGCTCTGAGCTATTTATTAACAATTGTATGACAATTTTATGCAAGTCGTTGGAAGGGAAAGAAAAAAAAGAAAAGAGAAGAGAGAAGAAAAAAAAACATGAAATGCCCTTATCTTTAACATTTTTTGGGAATACGTACACACTACTTCTGTGTCATAAAAAATAAAGTTTTCCATAAATGTTAATTCTGTGTTTTTCTATTTTCTTGATTTCATGATTTAGACACAATGACAATGCCTAGACTATGGACACCTGTTGATACTATACGCTTCGGTTAATGATACATACACATATAGATAAATATTATTATTAATTTTAACAATATTTCATCAAGAAACAAAAAACTGGGGCAGAAATGACTGCGCACCACAATTATTGTTAAACTAACGCCTCTTCCACAAACAAAAATATAACATACCTATATCAGAAGCTAAATTTGAAATCCAACTTGTTCGATTCCTTGTGAACAAAGCACGGGTGCCACGATGCGAGACTGTCAGTGTCCAAATAAAGAGACCGGGGGAAAAGTGACCACGCCCTAGGTCCGTTCGTATGCGGAAAAGCAGCGGATTACGTTGCTTGCTATGACGCAACGGATCTGAGGCGATGAAGTGTTAAATTATTTTGTGACCAGCGTTTTGCTCAATCAGTGATGCTCTCTCACGGTCCACTTACTAAACTACGACGTGGTGGTGGCGGCATTGGAACGTATTTTTCCATCGTGGTTGGCGGCTCCTTGGTGTAGGCAAGGTACGCACTGATGAATATTTGGAAGATTAATATATTTTATGGAAAGGAATAAATCAAAGACTCCTACAATTTTAATATGGTCTAAGTGTTATTCATCTGGAAGTGTATAATGAACATTTTATTATCGCGGCACGAGCCATATTTCCATTTCAAGCGTTTTCCTTGCGCCATGCGACCTCCCTCGTCTTTTCCCGCAGAGACCAGACGCGCCCGCTTGCGCCTGTCAGAGCATCAAGAGGAATATAGAAACAAGAGACGCTCATTGGGCCACACTTATCCATTCGCCACATCCTTATCCAGAAATTTAGATAACCGCCGGCGGGGCGCTACTATCGCCAACACCCGCGATTTTGCAAAATTGTACTTAGCAACATTATTTTAACTAGCGTCGTTGAAACTAGACAATACAACATCAATTCAGAAAAATATTAGGAGTTTTATGTACATTGGGAGTATTATAAGGCTGAACAAATTAATACACACATTTTAATACCATTTATTTATTTTACATTACTTCAAATGCAAAGTATTTTTTTATTGCAATCCAAAGATAATACATTACTTAACATGATCGACAAATGAACAAAATTGGAATCCTACCTAAAAACAAAACGATTTATATTGTGATATCAAGAACCTAAGTCTGATATGCAACGGATCTTTCAATGTGTGTTGGTTGAAGTTTATTCTAAACTGAAGTTGGTACCGTACGGCAGAAGTTACTTCCTTCGAAAATATATCAACAATTTCTTTAATGATATTCTTTTATCCAAAATAAAGTGTACAGAATTAGATTTAATTTCCTCATTCTCCTGTGGCAAAAACATGTCAAAACAAAATACATCTATTTGCAAGAAAAAGCTGCAATTTTAAAGATTTCTGGACACACTACATTTTTATGGCCTATTCACAGACATGTTTAAAGGCTAAAACCTTGCATAAACTTGCCAGCTATAGTGAAAATTTATCAACAGCGTCAAAACTGTTTACCAACATATTGAGACAAAATTGAACGTATGCAGTGATATATTCATTGGAAAATAACAAAGTATAATCAGAAAGGGCACAAAAAATGCCCCATTCACTAAGTACATAAACATTATTCTATATTGAAGTTTAACAAATATGAAATAAATTTACGAACCTATCAACTATTTATAATTTCAACTAGTGGTGCTACAACAGCAAATACTTTCTGGCGATACTGTTAATGGCTATGTATAAGACAATATCTGTATTACATTTCAAATGCCATTTGAAAAATTCTTAAACAAACGAAGCGTTAAAAATACATCTATATATTTAAAAAATAAGGTATTCTGCCATGGCTTCGTTTAGAGCTTCTACTAAACCAATTGTATTTTTTTCCTATAAATGAAAGAATGTGATCCCTACATGTGTTATCATATATTGTTTGTGTTGATTCAGCAACATTTATGGTGTAAATTAATTAATTAAATCATTCTTTAATAGTACTTTATCAATAGTCAATTGTTTTTTCCAAATAGCGTCTGCTTCATGGTGGCGCTGCTTGATGCTTTATTTTGATTGTTGAGATTTGTTTACAATTTGTCAAGGTTTTGTTTCAGTGTAATAATTACATTGTGGTGTTGACAGTTTGCATGTATTTGCTTTTGTGGTGTATTTTGTAGAGAAAATTAGGACAGTGAGTTTTGCTCGGTTGTACTGAAGTAGTGAAGTTGTTCACAGGTTGTGTCGAATTCGGAATCCTTGCCCACGTGCCCCAAAAGACGCAAACGTACATTAACTGGACGCAGGGAAAGAGAAAGTCAGCGTAGGTGTCGTGATAGTGAGGTCATTTCGTTTTCTGTTGAGTCATTGTCTATGAAATGTCAGTTTTGTTCTGATTTGTACTTCCCATGTGAGAGAAATTCTACAAACCAGTTTATTCTGTGTTGCAAAATGGGAAAATAAGTTTACCTTCGAGAAACATGCCAGAAGAAATCAAACAGTTGCTTATAGGAGATGATGACACATCAAAAAACTTTAGAAATAACCGAGCACTATTAAGTGCTCTTTCTTTTGTGTCATTTGGTGCCGATATTACATTGCCACCTGGCCATGGGCCATACGTGTTCAAAATTTTGGGAACTCCACATCACAGAATATCTTCGTTGTTCCCTGAAGATCCAAACAACGTATTGTAAACATTAGTCTGGGCACAGTATTTTACATTTATCTCAGATCTCACCAAATTTTGACGGGTTCTCACTAGTATATTTTTTAATTCAAATACGAAAACAGCTATCTGCCTCACGTTCACGTTCTAGATACCAACGACGCACGATGCGTGTTTTGGCCGTACATAGAATTATTAGTTTTTATTAACTCGAAAGAAATGGCTGCAGTCATTATCGCCGCCTTATCAGTGTGGTGTTACAAGTATGGGTTATAAGCAACAATGACCGCTAATTCTTATGGGATACACATTTGGCCAATTAGCATTGTTGATACCGTTAGCAAGAAAATGATTTTTTAAATTCTGTTCAAGGTAAATTTAAAATTTATTTTACATTTTAAAAAATAGTAAATATGATAAAACATTTTTAGATGACAATGACAATTTGTTAGTGAATGTATACCAGTACACTTCACCGCCTTCTTCAGTCTAGTACAGAAAGAGTCAATTTAATCACTTTTGATAAGGAGCTAAAATTGAATATATTTTCCTCTAATTTGAGAATGTATAATGAAGTTTTAAGGGTGTAATTCTGGGTAATTGGTAAGTTTCTTCCCCATTACCTAGGACGTTGATGGCTAGAGGGTTTGGGTGGGTTCATAGACATTGAAGATTTGAGCTGCTTGTTTCAATTCTTTGAAAGACTGGTGATACTATAAGTTTTTATGTATCGTGTTTGAGACGTACCATGGTGCTGCAGCAATCATCCTAAGCGTTTTTGGTTTGAAATCTTTGTAAAATGGAGAGATTTGACCTGCTTGCTGTGCCCCAAATGTGGATGCCGTAGGTCCATATTTGGATTATTATTGTTTTTGCAAATCAATAATTTATTGTCTAAGGGTAGATTTGAATCGGATCCTAGTAGCCGATATAGTCTCTTCACTTGCAGTTGAAGTTGCTTTTCCTTGGCTAGTACGTAGGATTTCCAGGTAAGCTGTTTGTCAAGATGAATTCCTAAATACTTTCCTACACTTTCTACCTGTAAAATTGGTTTATTATTCATACATACGAAGGAGCATTTTTGTCTTCTCAACGTCAAAGTAATGTGAGCTGACTTGTTTTCGTTAATTATTATTTTCCACTTATCTACCCATTTTTCGATCAACACTAGGCGCTCTTGTTTTCACGACGCTACAAATGGGTCATCATCCGTGGCTAATATCATCTGCAAATGTAGATATTGTAGTTTTTTTCGCTTTCCGGTATATCTGACGTGTAGAGTTGGTATAAGATTGGGCCGAATATATTGCCTTAGGTACTCCGGATTGGATTGGAAAGAAATTGGATAATTGGTTTCAATATTTAATTTGGAATGTTCGGTGGGAGAGGTAAGATCTGAAGATATTGAGGTATGGATATATTAAGGAGCGTTTGATTTTACAGATGGGGCCATCCTGCCAAACTTTATAGAAAGCTCGAGTGATGTCTAAAAACGCTGCTGAGCAGTCTTGTTTCTCTTGGAATGTTTTCTCTATGAAGTTGGTGTTTCTAATAATTTGTTCAATAGTAGAATGTTGATTAAAGCCAAATTGGTGATCTGGTATTAGGCCACCAGGCAAGGACGTAATCTGCTTAGTTTTTCGAATACTTCGAACAGAATTGGAAGAATACTTATGGGTCGATACGATGAAGGTTCATGGCGAAATTTACCTGGCTTAAAAAAGACTTGTATCTGTGCTATTTGCCATTGGATAATGTCCGGTACGTAGGATACTGTTGAAGAGACCAGTGATAAATGCTGTTCCTTTGCGAGGCAGTTCTTTTAGTAGTGATCCGGTGATGTCATAAACAGGCGCCTTCTTGCTACGCAATACCTTTTTACTTTCTCGTATACGAAGTAATATACGTAGTACAGAGAAAGTTATGTAATGCTGCGCGAAAAAACTAAGGATTTTCAGCGGAAAAAATTATTGCTGGGTTCTGGTGGGGAAAACGTGCATTAAACCAGTTGCTAAATTAAGAGAAAAATCCTCTAAAACTTGGTGTATCCGTGTTTTGTTGGTCCTTGATGCAGAAAAATTAATTGGAAGCAAAACGTCCATCCGTCCGTCAGTCTGTGAACACTACTAGCACTAAACCACCCGTATGATCTTTTCCAAATTGAAGAATCCTATGTCGATCTGCTTGTAGTTGAAGTTTTGAAATTGGGGTACTTGACATAAAGCCCCCCGGACATTTCCAAAATTTTCTCAAAAACGGTTCCAAATTTTTTCTTTCAATTTCTTGTAAGAATAGACTAAGATACGCTAATAAAGGTGGTGTATGTCCGATTTCACGGTTAACTATAAAGTTTCGAAAATTGCTGCAGTCGCCTTCCTACAACTATAAAATTGAAGGTCTTTGAAACGAAATTTGTTGTCCATAAATAGTTGTATCATAAATGTCATGTACATTTTTTCGAAAATATTAGTATTTTCGTGCAATTGAGCGTAAAATATTTGCAATTTAAAAAAAATATAAAAAGAAAATTTTCTCAAAAACGGCTCCAAATTTTTTCTTTAAATATTTGGAAGAGTTACGATCAAATGCACTCTATTCGATGATATAAACTCAATATTCATTGTTTTTCTATTCATTTTTTTTCAAAAATTACAAAATTTGTTTTTGGACATGTCTCTCACGTCGGTAATATCTACATTAGTGGCGATTTTTTGACGTTATTGTATTTATGAGTACATTCGCTTAAAATAATGGCAAATAAAGTTTCTCGAAAACAAGAGTATTCTATGAAAATGAACTCAAAATTTCGCAATTTCAGAACAACATTAACTCCATTTTCTCAAAAATGACTCCAATTTTTTTTAATGGATAGTGCTAATTACACTATTTTATCAGACGTAAAATTCATTTAGGGGTATTCTTTGTTTTTTCAAAAATTACACAATGTAATTTTTTTAAAATACCTCTCTCGCCGTTAATATTGGCATTTTCATAAATTTGTATGCATTACATTTGTGAGTAGAAGTGCTTTAAATGACTTCAAATTAACTTTTTCGAATACGCAATAGATTTACGAGAAAAAGAGCTTCAAATTTCACATTTACAGTAAAGCTTAATCGCCATTTTTTCAAAAACGGCAACGAATTTATCAATGAAACTTCTCTTCAGAACGAGTTTACTCTTCTTTAATATTCTTCAAGTAATAATTCGGTTGTACTACTAGGAAAGAAAAAAGTTCAGAAATTGTCAAAAAAGTGTACTAATAGATGCGATGATAGATGGCAGCTGGCCAGAGAATGGAGCAAGACCTTCAAGCGAGGCCACACCAAGGAAATTAGAAAAATTTGGTTCGAGAAAGTCTGTGCCATTCTGTAGCCCCTCTAGTTACTTTCTCGTATACATACGTATATACGGAGTAATATACGCAGTAGAGAGAAAGTTATGTAATGCTGTGGAAAATCAATTTCGCGATTTCAACGGAAATACAAGTTTTGGAGTCTTCTGATACTGAAAAAGTGTTTTTTTTAAACATCCGTCCGAGAACACTACTAGTGCCTAAACCACAAGTACTCTTTTCCAAATAGAATCCCCGATAGATCTGGCTCTAGCTGGAGCTTCGAGATATTGAGAAACATTCTTTGAAATTTGGGGGTACTTTCCATGAGGTCCTAGGAACATTTTCAAAATTTTATAAAAAAACGCTCCAAATTTTTCTTTAAATATTTTGTAAGAATGGAGTAAAATACATTTATAAAGAATTTTTAACCGTTAACTCTGAATTTTCGAAAATTGCAATTTTTTCGGCGTCTTCCTACAACTACAAAATTGAACATAGATTTTTCCTTCAAATAAAAATTGTTGTGCATAAATAGTTCTTTCAATAAGCTCCCGTACATTGTTTCGGAAATGTTAGTAGTTTTCGTGCAATACTGCATGCAATATTTGCAATTTTAAAAAATTACAAAAACAAGATTTTCTCAAAAACGGCTCCAAATTTTTTCTTTATATTTTTGGTGAGGTTAGTGCCAAACTTTTTTCAAAACATTTCAATATGAATTTTTTTACTTGTTTCTCACTTTGGTAATATTTACATTAAAAGCAATTTCTTCACATTATATTTATTAGTACATGTGCTTTAAATAATGACAAATAAAGTTTCTCGCAAACAACCGTTTTCTATAAAAATGAGCTCAATTGATTGTTTCGTTTCCGGGCGCGTCAACTGCCTTGATCATTAGTCCCGTTAGTGTAGTGCATGTTTTTTCTCGGGAGATGGCGGTAATCTACCCCCGCTGGATAGCAAGATCCGGCGCCGACCTACCGTCGGCTAGTGGGGTTTACCCCTAACCTGGACTCTCCCACCAGCGGGGCACCGACCAGCCGGGACAAGCTCTAAGCTCCCGACCGGTCTCCCGGAATATGTGATAGTGTAGTGCATGTTAGTGTAAGTGTGTGTGTAAGGGGAGAGGATAGGACAAGGAACAGGAAGGAAAGATTGCGCGCGGTCCGTGGCCCGTTTGGTAGGGTACCGCATTCGCCTGGTGTTGATTGGAGAAATCACGGAAAACTACCGATCAGAGCAGCCGGCCGCTAGAATTCTCCTCCAGACAGCAACTGAATTCGACCTAGCTGAAAAGCTAGTGTCGAAAATCCTGCCGCTGTCAGGACTCGAACCTAGGACCTCCCGGTCAGAGGCGCTGCAGTGATATCAGTTGATGCACTGAGCTACCGCTCCCGGTAAAAATGAGCTCAAAATTCCGCATTTACAGAAACGCTCTGAAAAATGGCTCCCATTTTTTTCTTCAGTTTTTTCTAAGAGATAGCCCTCTGTGCACCGTTTAATATGACTTAAGTTTATTTTGGTGTATTCACTAGTTTTTTCAAAAATTACACATATGCAATTTTTTGAAATGCCTCTCTCTTCGTTAATATGAACATTTTCATCGATTTGTATGCATTATTACCATTGTGAGTGGAAGTGCTTCAAATGATTTCAAATGGAATGTCGAAAACTCAATAGATTCCTATGAAAAAGAGCTTCAAATTTCGCATTTACCGTAATGCTTAATCTCCATTTTCTTTAAAACGGCTTCAAATTTTTCAATGAATATTTCTATTTAGGTCGAGTGTTTACTTCCTTGAAGGAATATTTTGGTTGTACTACTAGGAAAGAAAAAGTGGGGGAAAATGTCAAAAAAAATTACTTTGCGGGACGATAGATGGCAGCTGGCCAGAGAACGGTACAAAATCTTAAAGCCAGACCACACCAAGGAAATTAGAAAACTATACTATGAGAAACTCTGTGCCATTTTGTAGTATCTCTAGTTTCCCGTTGTATTTTATTGAACAAGAAATACGCACATATTTTTTCACATTCATCAAATTAACACGGAAATTTTCATTTTAATTAAATTTTTTAATGAAATATTAATTTTTTAAAAACTGATTTACAGGAGAATAAAATAACTATTTCATAGCATTAAATGAAACAAATCAGGAGTATTAAGTACATTCGGAGCAACAGTTCATTATATTTTGTGAAGTACGCGAAATTTCCAATCTTTAATACATTCATAACTACTCAAATAAAAAATTTTCAGGCAAATAAAAAAGACACGTGTTTCTTTTTTTGATGTCCAGATATAAGAAAAAAATATCGCACATAAAAAAAGTTGTGTCAACTCTTGTGCGATTTGATGTGGAATGGCTCATATGTGACTCAAGCTTGTGTTCATTTTCATATCTGCTTACAGTAAAAAAGTAAAAAAATGCTGAATACAATTTTTAAAATAAATTTGTTTGTGATGTTTTATCAAATCACCTAAAAAGGGGGATTTTATTTAATCATTCATGAAAGCTCATCAAATGTTGATACAGGGAAATGAAGTTGTAAAAAGTCATCATACTAGTGTATGTATACGAATGAACAATAGGCTCGTCTTGTATTACATCCCGGATAGCCTGCCAACCAACTACCTCCTGAGAATTCACAAGTCTGAATATGCGGGGCTCTACGGGAGCCTTGCATATCCCGAGAAGCTGGAGGGTAAGTCTGTTGACGATTTCGTTAAATCAGTAGCTCTGGCCTTCGGTGACCCGAGAACGGTGCAAGCTGTTTTAAGAGAAACCAATTGCCAGAAAAAGTATTTTTCAGAACACTTCTAACTTGAAGTTCAACATTGCTCACCATTATGACTTCAGAGAATGACTGCAAGAAGCTCTACGATACTGTGACATACCAGACTGTCACACAATATTCTGATGGGAATTGGGGACAAAAATGTATTAAATTCATCTTAAAAAGTGTAAATGTTGAGGGCACAGGCATAGGCATGCAGGTTCCTTAGCAACCAGGGAAGCGGAAGTAAATAAACATAGCGCGGAAAGTAACGGACAGAAGATTGTGATATAAGGGCATGTAGGATTGCTGGTAAACTGGTAATGGGGTATGACGTAGAAGAAAACTCGTGATTGTTCTGTAAAACAAGAGACAAGAGTGTATGAAAGTTATGGAGGGTTGAACTTCGTAATATTTGGGAGATGAGCTTTAGACCGTGTACCGTACGCTTCATACTGCAGAGGTTATTGTAAATGATAGATGGACTTGGTGGAATTTTGCGGGAAATAATTGAGCAGTGAGGACTTATAAATATTTTGTGGGCGTAATTCTATTTGGGACTTTGAATAATTCTGGCACCGGGAGTGCGCAAATCGGACTTGAAGAAAATACAGACGTCAGCAGGGAAGAGAGGCTCGAGACATATCTTGTAGTTTAGGGGATGAACTTTATATTTTATCGCATTAAAAGTTGGAGGAATTAATTAGAAGAAATAGATTTTCGTGTATCATGGATGAAGTAAAACGTGACAGTCTTGGAGTTAGTGCCCATCCGTGGCAAAGAATAGGGAAGTAAGTGAAATAATTAACAAGTTGAGGACATTGACCCGGCAGCGGACCGAGAACAAGATACAAGAGAAGATTGGTCGGAGTGGCGGATTCTTCCTGGCCTCATCGTCCAAGAGCGCATGGATATCTAAAATAGTAAGAATAATAGCGCTATAGACAATTTTTACGATCGGTCATGACCAAGGTGACATTTTATGTTAAAAAGGATTAATCGATGAATAAACTTAAAACGTTCTCATTCGGAATAAGAAAAGCTGATTATCACTCCTTTAGCATCTTGTGCAATCCACAGTTTAACAATTTCTTTCCAGAAACATTTCAGATTATTCGCTTCTTCCGTATGGAGAGCGGATCGAATGATCGTTTGCTAGGAAGAAAGTAAGTACCGGCGACGATTATTTTCGTAAGAACCCAACCGGCAGAGCTAGTAGGATAATTATTTCCCTTCAGATGTGTTGGCGGGAAATTTAAAATCGCAACCCTTTCCTGGCGCCCAAAAATGATATAAATTCGGAAACCGGTTGCAGAAATAATTTGACAGAAACGGAGAGCGTTTCAATACAGACTAGCACAATGAGCCATAGCCTCCAAGGAGCAATGAGATTCGTAATGCAGTTTGAGAACACCAAGTAGACTTTTGACCACTTCAATAATATGCTGCAGTTGGATATTGCAGCAGTTTATGCTGCAATGGTTGCAAATGAACGCAATCAACCTTCATTAAGCGGAGTGTATTAAACGATTTTGCAGTGGGAGGAAAAACGGGGAAAACCAGGACACGTGAAACCGCATTAAGTCCCTTTTGTGTGTGTGTGTGTGTGTGTGTGTGGACTAAAAACACATTGCAAATATCTGCTGCACAATAGATTCAAATTTCAAACAAGAAATTAGAGCTCCAAGAATACTATTCGAAAATAAGAAAATACTGGTCCGAGAAGAAATGTTAAAAATCTAACGGAACTGTTTCCCGCGTGTTGACAAAAGACTCCCTTTCGCGTTTCTTCCATGTTTCACTACATATTGTACTGCGTTTTCCCTCATACGTGTGCATCATCTCCGCCTCATACTCTCCCTCGCCGCGAAGAGCAGAGGACTCTCAGTTTCTTTATTTGTGTCGCTACCCTCGCAGAGATCCTGTACGGCGGGAGACGTCGCGACATCAAATAGAGTCATGTTCTTCCAACGACCTATCAAGGGCTTGAGGTCTCTCCTGGGGCCGGCCTCGAGGAGCGCGTACACCGCCATCTTATTGTTATGGTAAGCCGACCAGTGAAGAGGAGTCTCTCCATCTTTATCTCCCGCGTTCACGTCGGCCCCCGCATCCATCAGAGCTCCACGCGCCGCCCGCTTCAGTCACTCCTCGCAGCCCAGAGCGAAGTGGAATTCCCAACGCTGGTGAGCGTTCACATCGGCGCCTCGTTGCAGAAGAAGAGATACCACGTCCCCATGCGCATTCCAAGTTGCATGAGTTAGAGGAGTGTTATCGTGTGATTTAGTGTCAGCACCGGAATCTATGAGACCTCGAACCTCATTCAAGTCTTCCTTCATGGCGTACTACACAACTGCTCTCCCAGGGGAGAGGGAGAGTTTCGTGCCCTCTCCCTCTTCAACAGCACCTCCCGCACCCGGAACTCCACCCGCTGCCTCGCGCGGGCTCGTCGGCCGTGGCGCCCTGGTGGCCGGCGCCTGAGAAAGTGGGGTTGGAGGTGGAGGAGGGGGGCTCCTCGCCGCCCACTGCTGCCCCTCCCGTCGCCGGTGCTTCGCGGGCGCTGGCGGCGGTGGCAAGGGACGCACGTGGAGATCGGGGCTCCTCCAGTTGGTTCAACACAGCCTCAACACGGGGCAAGAACGTCAGCACTGCATTTGCACAGAGGTCTCGACCTTCTCCACTCGGCCCTCGAGACGCTGCAATCCTCCTTCCCCTATAGCTCCCACCGGAGCCGTCACTCTCCCCTGGGTCTCTTCAAGTCGCTGCAGTAGAGCGCGGATGGCGTCGTCCTTCTTCTGCAGCTTCCGCTCCATCTCGCGCAACGCCGTCGTCGCCCTCTCCTCCTGCAGACGAAGGGCTTCCTGCATCCTTTTCTCAGCCTCCTGGACCTTGCGCTCCGCCTCCTGTTTCTGCAGGCGCACGGGCTCCTGTAGTTGCGCCACTAGCTGGATGGCGTCGCCGACAGCTTTCCCGTGTGCCAATCTCACGAGAACTTCTGAGACTCGCCGTATCTTGTGTGGAAGCTCTGAAATTCACAAAATCAAGCATGAATAAAGATATTGACCTTTCACTCCGTCCGCCTTCCACTACGCCCTCTGGCTCGAATGTTTTCATTTTTCACTAGACTTGTGACTAATTTAGAGCTGTCTGATTGGTCAGTGATGGCAGCGCGTGAAACACTGCAGGGTTGCTCACGAAAAGTTACGCGGTACGGAGCTTATGGAAAATGCGCGTTTTTCGTAATGTTTATCGAGATTTTTTGACGTAGAAATTAATTTGGAATGGTGGAAATACATGGGTGAGTTTCTTCGGTGCACCGATTTTAGCTGGTTCTGCGCAATACCAGTTTGCGTCACGAACCACGTGACCACAGCAAGGGCACTTCGTTTGAAAATCCAGAGCAGACGCTGGTCGCCATGTTGCATGGAGAGCGAGAAGTGTTCAAAAGCATTTTGAAAGTGGTAGAAAGTGAATTTTCAACGGTAATCAACAAAACATAACACGATGGTGTACAAGATGCAATATTTAACAGGGAATGCTGAATAAATCTATTTCAATGTCTTGTAGCGAGGTGATGATTTTGGTATCGGTCTGCATTTAAAGTTGCCGCTACTGTGACACAGACTGGTGTCTGAAGCTCATCTCTGTTATTGATTTCGTTACTGATTTCGCTTGTTTTAATGTTCGAGTGTGCACACACTATCTATGAAAACATACCTCCGCCACCCCGCGTTGTCCTCTACACCGACAGTCCTTCATTCTGCCCCCACACACACACGGCCTCAATCCCACACCAGTATTACAGTCGTCCACACCGACCGATATACCCAGGGGGGTTCTTGCGAATGGTATCCGACCGCAGCCAATGAGCTTCAGACACCAGTTTGAAGCTCACTGGCTCACAATATTAGTGGGAATTTTAAATGAAGCCAGATACCAAAGCATCATGTCGTTAGAAGACGTTGAAACAGATTTATGAATCACTTTTAAATATTACATCTTGAACACCTTCATCGCATTATTTGTGGTTGGTTATCGTTGAAATTGGGCACTTTATGCCACTTTCAAAATGTTTCTCAACACTACTCGCTCTCCATGCAACATGGCGACCAGCGTCTTGTCTGGCTTTTCAAACGAAGTGCCCATACCTTGGTCACGTGGTTCGTGATGCAAACTTGTGATGCGCAGAACCAGCTAATATCGGTGCACCGGAGGCCCCAGCCATGTATTTCCACGATGGACATACCTCCCCTCTGATCGTCCGTACGTCCATCAGTGAGTTCAACACTAGCACATGAGACGTCCACGGGTTTCCCGCAAAAATGTGATCTGCTCCGACTGTGCGACCTGCATGATTTACGGAAATTATAGTATTAATTCGTGGCGCTCCATTATATGAAGACCCTACAATTTTTGCACAATTTTCTCAAAAATGAATCAAACTTTTTTCTTAAAATATTGCTCGGATATTGCAAAATATTCGAATTTCGAATGTGTTTATGGTTTATTCGTCCCGTTCCTACTGCATTTCTGAAAATCGATTATGACTTAAATGGTCCACTCGAAAACTATTCCAAAAATACATTACTATTACGCTCTAAAATAAGATTTTGAAGTGTATTTACTGAACTTGCTTAAAACTATAAGGAATTAATTGCTCTCAATTAAAAAAGTATTCTTAAATTATTAAAAGTTCTTCAGGTTTTATAATTGGGTAAAATATACGAAATTGTAAAATAATTTCAAGATCACCAGAGTACACACGCAGCAGGCATATTGCATTTAAAACCCAGTGTCCATGACTCAAACTAGAAGTTGTTCCAGTCTCATTGGAATTGTTTCTGTGTAGATGTTTAAGTTAAAAGGAATATGTACTCTGCTAATATTAGGAAAGTGAACTGCCGTGTGGTGTTTTACAAATATTTGAAATGGAATAAATTGTTTAATAAAATGATGAGTACAATACATCGTAGAAATACTAAATGTAATAAAAATTATAAACGAACAAAACGAAATCAACTAATTAGCGATTTACAGTTACGCTGTATTAAAGAACCAGTGGTTCTACAGAACGGACAGATTATCTCCTACCTTTCTAGTATATTTTTCGCGGTCTCCTATTCTCTTTCGCTCCCGTCATTCCCCCTCCCTCTTATTTTAAAATTTGCCTTTACAAAACATATTTTATTAAGGAAAATCTGTATCTTTAATATTATAGTTGTAAAAAGTCCGAGAAAAAATTTTGAATTTTTTCAATTTTTGAAAAATTAGGGATTTTGACGAAAGTTAGTGCTTAACATTGAGTGTTGAGTGAACGAAAGTTAGTCTTAAGCGTTCCTTACGTTATCCGAGGTCAAAAATGTAGAAAAAAAATTGGAGCTTTTCTTTAACTTTGAAAATCTTCTAGGGGCTTCATGTAAAGTACCCCAAAAAATTGATATATCAGTTTCAAATTCAAGGAGCCACATCAGCCAGATCAATTGAGGAATATCAATTTTGAATAAAACCGGCTGAACGGTTTAGGCGCTAGCGTTGTTCACAGACACGTGCAGACGAACGGTTGTGTTGCTGTTAGTCGACTTTTCGGTATCGACGATTCACAACATGGATTCCAGCTACATCACGTGTTAGAGGTTTTCTCCCCTATATTTTGCAAGTGGATTTATCGAGCTTTCCGTTACCAGGGCCCGGCAATACGTTTTTCGGTCGACATTTTGCAGCTTTTCCCGCAGCATTACCTAACTTTCTCTATACTGCGTAAACAGAAGCGAGAAACTAAAATTAATTGACAAAAAATTGAATGGGTTCATAACTATACAAGATAATATGACATTAAAAATTTATTTATTCAGATACAATTAAGAAGTGGTAAGTCACAACTGCATTTCCAGATTAACCAATGTATAATGTACAAGAATTAGAATAAACGAGGACACACTACTTGAGTGAGAGAATCACAGGAGCAGATCCAGAGATGATTGGAGGGAGGGGGATTCAAAATGTTTTGGTCGAATGTGTCATATTACAATTCTGTAGAATGACGCAGGCTAAACTCAGCTCATGCTGCGATACGATTTTATTCGTTTAAATAATTATCCAGAAAAAAAATTAGAAAGTTTAGTGATAAGTTAATAATAATTAATGCATTTCTTAGTGGGATTTTTACCCCTCCTCCCTCCCCGTGGATCCTCGCCTGGACTATACAAATATATGTGTTCCAATGCAATTAGAGTATTTGTTGCAGAGGTATCCTACTCTAAACAAAAAAATACACATGGAAAATCAACAGAGAACTAAAATAAAATTTAATACACAAATATTCAAAACAGAAGCAACCTTTTCTCAACGTAAAAATAACCATAAAGACTTTCCCACGCACCAAACTATTTATAACTATTCACAAAAAACAATTGCTTACGATTCATATTTTCACCTTATATCCGAATCTAAATTTACTTAGTTCGACGTCTGGCAGTCTGGCATTATTCCTTGATACGATATCTGCACTAAATCACGTGAGGCTCTTCAGCTTCTTCATTCTTGAATCATCACCAGCTGAACACAAATGTAAGTCCTTGGCAGGTTACATTCCCTGTTCATGTCGTCAATGTTCTGTGTAAAACCCTCCCACTTTTCTAAACGTTATATGCATAAGTTGCAGTTTACATCAGACGTTTGATGATTGGCTCAAATCAGTGAAATGTCTCCTGGAACCCTCGCCTTCGGCTGACACAAGAAGACTACATACTTTTTATGAGAAACCAATTGCTAGAAGAAAGTATTTTCCAGAACATTTCTAACTTGAAATCTTTAGCTCAACCACGTGACTTCAAAGAATGGTTCCAAGAAGCTCTACGCGATCGACTAGAACTGGATGGTCCAAACTTCTAAGGAGTGAGGGGATTCGGTGAAACAGATGGGGAACCACAAGATGACTTAACTTCATGAAGATCATGCAGTTGGAGACTGCAGCAGTTGATACTGTAAGGGTTGCACACGAACATAATGCACCTTCATCACGCAGTGTTAAATGATTTTTCAGTGCACAAGTTACCGTCGGGGAAAACCAGGAAACATGAAACAGCAATTATTTAAAAAGTCCCCTTTGCGAAATGTGTGGAGATCAAGGGCACACTGCAAACATCTGCCGCAGAAGAGATTCCAATTTCAAACACTTAACATCGCCCAAGAAATCGGAGCCTCGGGCAATCCATTCGCAGGAGAAAAACCAATTCAAACGTTCCCCTGAGATATCCTTCACGTTTCTTCACATGTTCCCCGATTGTCACCCCTCATACGTATGCATCACCTCTTCTTCTCCCACGCCGCGAAGTGCAAAGGGCCATCCCGTTGCGCTACCCTCGCAAAAGGTCCTTTACGGCTGACGTCGCGAGGTCGAAGGGCGTCTTGTTCTTCCAACTACCGCTCCACCCCCTGAGGTCCCTCCTGGCGCCGGCCGCGAGGAGCGCGCGCACAGCGTTCACGTTGTTATTGCCCACCGCCCGGTGAAGCGGAGTCTCTCCATCCACATCCCTCGCGTTGACGTCGGCGCCCGCGCCCGCCAGCAGCCCCACGCACCGCCCGCAGCGGGTCCTAATCGCAACAAAGTGCAACGCGGAACCTCCGTCGCAGTCGACAGAGGTCGCATCGGCGCCTCGTTGCAGAAGAAGCAACACTACGTCTGCGTGCTCCTTCATGGCCGCGTTAATTAGAGGAGTGGAACCGTATGAATTAGTGTAGTTGACGTCCGCACCACGGTCTATGAGACGTCGTACCTCACTTAGGCTTCCGTTGTATGCCGCCTTACACAACTGCTCTCCCAAGGCGGAGGGAGACGTTTTCGCCTCTTCCATCCTCAAATTTACTTCTCGCACACGGAGCTCCACCCGCTGCCTCGCGCGTCCTTGCTCGTCGGCTGCTGCGCCCTGGTGGCCGGCGCCTGAGGAAGTGGGGATGGAGGTGGAGGAGGGGGATTTCCTCCCACCGCCCGCTGCTGCCCCTCCCTTCGACGCTTTTTTGCGGGCGCTAGCGGCGGAGGAAGAGGCAGCGGTGGCAGGGGACGCACGTGGAGACTGGGGCTGCTCCAGTTGTCGGTTCACACTCCCCTGCTCCGCCCTACCGACCCCTGCTGCCCCTCCCTTCGACGCTGTTTTGCGAGTATTGGCGGCAGAGTTGGAGGAGGCGGTAGCAAGGAACGCACGTGGAGATTGGGGCTCCTCCAGGTCGGTTCACACCCCCTTGCTCCGCCCTTCCGACCGCTGCTGCCCCTCCCGTCGCCGGTGCTTCGCGGGCGGTGGCGGCGGAGGTGGAGGCGGCGGTGGCAGGGGACGCACGTGGAGACTGGGGCTGCTCCAGTTGTCGGTTCCCACTCCCTTGCTCCGCCCTACCGACCGCTGCTGCCCCTCCCTTCGACGCTGTTTTGCGAGCGCTGGCGGCAGAGTTGGTGGAACGGGTAGTAAGGGACGCACGTGGAGATTGGGGCTCCTCTAATTGGCGCAAAAGAGCCTCAACGCGGGGCAAGAACTTCTGCACCGCACTTTGCAGAGAGGTCTCGACCTTCTCCACACGGCCCTCCAAACGCCGCACACCCTCTTCTCCTCCAGATCCCTCCGGAGCCGTCGTTCTCTCCTCCAAAGCCGTCACTCTCTCCTGGGCCTCTTCAAGTCGCTGTTGCAAAGCGCGGATGGCGTCGTCCTTCTCTTGCAGCTTCCGCTCCATCTCGCGCAACGCCGTCGCCGCCCTCTGCTCCTGCAGGCGCAGGGCCTCCTGCATCCTTCGCTCAGCCTCCTGTTTCTCCAGGCGCAGGGCCTCCTGTAGCTGCGCCAACCCCTGTGCCACCAGCTGGAAGGCGTCGCCCACGGCCCCTTCCCGTGTGCCAGTCTCACGAGAACTTCTGAGACTCGCCATATCTTACGTGGAGGCTCTGAAACTCAGGAAATGAAGCATGAATGAAAACACGCCGTTCTCTCTGCCCTACACTTCGCCGGCACGTCAGATTTCCTCTGCCGGCAGTCTGCAAGACCGACCGACCATCCTCTATTCTGGTTGTTCGACATTCTTCCATTCTGCCCATCCGACCCTCCTTCATTCTTTCCTTCAGCGTCCCCTACTCCGTTTTCCAATATTCCCGTCCAGCCTTTCTCCACTCGTGCTACTGTTATTTCCGCCGAACTCTATTTTCGTAAACAGCGAAAAGTTAACATTTCAATACTACAATATGGGATATTGAGATTTGTGCCCTAAACAATGTTCTAAAAATCAATTTTTATCAATAACCGCCCTAATTTTTTCTTTACATTCTTTCTCGTAAAAACAAAGATACCCAAAACAGGGAAAAGAAACAGGACGTCCTGAACAAAGATGGGCCGATGTCTTTACGAGTATTTATGCCAACATATGGTCAAGAATAGCAAGGAACAGAAACGTGGAAGGCTCAAGAGAAACATATGACAATCAACATTAGTGAAAGGAAGTGATTAGCGAACTCTCGGTTTCTTCGAAAATTGAAAAAGTTAACTTCATTCGAGTTCTTTTAGAGCGTCATTAGAATTCTGTTTGAAATTAGCTGGATTTTTATGTACAAACTTTTTTCAATTAATTTCTTTGACTCTATAAGAATATGGAACAGTAAACTTCAAGTCCCCGTCCTTATCGATTAAACCACATTTGCTCATAACTGACTTCAGTTGTCCCACAAAAATATTCTAATTATTAATTTTCACTACAACTTGATCACTAATAAGGTAAATTTACACTAAAGGCTTATACTAAAATGTAATAAATATGATACAAATGTTTATTACATATTAATGATTTTAGACCTCTATTTGAAATTAATTTAAAAGTAATTATATATACAGCATTGTAAATTAGAGTTCATGTTCGATTGACACTTTTCATCTGTAGTTAAAAATAATATAATATTTCTGTATATAATCCAATATTGTAAACTGACATGTTTTCTTAAAACCTGGGCGCGAATATTGCTACAAGATAATAGCCGAAACGTTGCTCACGACCACTTGTAATGAATTGAAACAATAAACACGGTTATTTACAAGAAAGCTGAATGTCTTAAATTAAACTAGTGGTGCTACAGAATGGCACACACTTTCTCGTAGTAAAATTTTCTAATTTCCCTCGTGTGGACCAACTTTACGGTCTTGCCCCATCCTCTTGGTAGCTGCCATCCATCGTCTCCGAAAATACATTTTATCAACTGTTTGCTTTCCTAATAGTTCAATCGAAATATTACTTCAAGAATATTAAAGAAGAGGAAAACCTCATCCTAAATAGAAATTTTCATTGAAAAAATTGAAGTGGTTTTTAAGAAATGGTAATTAAGCTGTAAATGCGAAATTTGAAGCTGTTTCTCAAAGAAATCTACTGAGTTTTCGAATAACTTCATTTGAAGTGATTTGAAGCACTTCAAAAGTGGAAGAGTTTCACTTGGAAAAGTTAAAAGAAAAAAATGTAGCCGTTTTTGAGAAAATGGCATTTGAGCGTTTCTGAAAAACAATGGCTTTTGAGCTCTTTTTAAAAGAAAACTGTTGAGTTTTTGAGAAATTTTATTTGACATCATTTAATGCACACGTACTCGTAAATGCAATAATGTAAACAAATTGCCACTAATGTAAATATTAACGACGTGCAAGCCAGTCAAAAAATTACAATTTTGTAATTTTTGCAAGAACAAAAGTATAGAGCAAAATGTCGTGTATGTAATCTCAGAGTACTCTTAGCACTATCCCTACCAAAAGTTTAAAGAAAAAATTTGGAGCTGTTTTTGAGAAAATTGTTATTTTTTTTAATTGCATATATTGCATTAACATAATGCGTGAACACTACCAAAAGTTAAAAAAATTGTACATGAACTGAGTGAAGACCTAAATCCGGACAAATAATTTCAATTGAAGGAAAAATCTCTATTTTTAATTTTGTACTTGTTAGAAGACGCCGGAAAAAATTAAAACTTTTGTAATTTTCGAAAATTCAGAGTTAAGCATGAAAATCGAACATATGCCACCTTTATAAGCGTATTTGTCTTTATCCTTACGACCAAATGTAAAGAAAAAATTTGGAGTCATTTTTGAGAAAATTTTGAAAATGTCCCAAGGACTTCATGCAAAGTACCCCCAAAAATTAATGAATGTTTTTGAAAATCGCACAGCGTCGACTCAGGCCAGTTCGACAGGGGTTTATTCAGTTTGGAATAAATCCTACGCATGATTTAGGCGCTAGTGTTGTTCACATACACCGGACGGACGGACGGACGGACGGACGGACGGACGGACGGACGGTGCTGTGTGCTCTCTCTGCGTAGTGTGCTCCTCGTTATAGCGTCGGGACCAGTATAGTAACGTGTTGGACATCGTAGTTTTGTTTTTAAAAAAAGTTTTAATTTTAATAGTGTTAATTTTGCCCTGTAATGAATTTAAAAAGAAAGAATGAATGAATATCTTCAATTCTATTCAAGAAAAATCCAAACTTTTAGAGAAACTTGAAGCCCATAAAGCATCACGTGTTGCGCTACGTAAATAGTTGGAGATATCGGTATCCATTCTTAACACGATAGTAAAAAACAAGGACTATTACTAAAAGTGTAAATGAAAGTGGACATTTTTGTAAGAGGAGGAAGTATGCTAGCTATTGGGAGTATGTAGAACTGGAGGAAATTCTGAAAATCCGTTTAATGGCCCAATTAAAAAAGCGTAACAATATTGTTTTTAAGGTTGTTTGTGGAGAAGGAAATGTGGAAACTTTGCCCACAAAATACTAGGTCGATAAAAAAGTTTGGATGACTGCCGACCTTTTTGAGAGGCAAGTGTATGGTCTTGATGCGAAGATTGGAGCAAAAAACAGAAGAATTATTTTATTTGTTGATCAGTGCTCTGCACATCCAAAGCAAATCAACTTGAGAAATATCAGAATTGAATTCCTGCCAGCAAATTGCTCAAGCAAATTACAGCCAATGGATTTAGGAATAATCCATACTTTCAAGCCTTACTACAGCAAAATAAAATGTTGTGGAGAGATTATTAGGTTTGATGGAGTCAGGGAAAGACACAATGCCATTCAAAACATCTATCCAGAATGAACTGTATTATATTGCAAAGGCATGGAAGGACGTGAGTCAATCCACCATGAGCAACAGCTTCAGAAAAGCTGGCTTCTTCCAAACCCATAAGGAAGAAGTGAAGAAGATAGTGATCTGCATTTCTGCACAGGAGAAATTGAAAATAGATTATGAAGTTAAAGACTTCCTCCATTTTGACGATAAACTTGCAACCGTACAAATGATGGCCAAACTAAATTCAGGAAAAATTGGCATTTTAATTTTAAATAGTATTTTAATGGGATAAAGGTATCACATAAAAGACAAAAACGAAAATATTTAAAACATCATGGCTCATGGATCAGAAGTTTGGACATTAAAATCACAGCTGTAAGGAAAACAGAAATGGATTATTGGAGTATATTGGCTAGAATTTCCAAAAGTGTGAATATATCAAATTCTATTAAAGATCATATACATAAAAACTATCCTGATTTGGTCATATAACAAGGATGGAAGAACAGAGATTACCTAAATTAATATTTATTGGAAACAATATGTAAAACATAAGCAAGGAAAACCACCTATAAGAAACAATAAATTTTAAATATTTTGAAAGAGAAAGGAATAAATGAAAATGATAGTTATAACTGAGAAGAACAGAGAAATTTAAATTATTAATTTTTAAAAATTTAGTATCCTTATGATTACTATTATTGTTATAGTGTAGTTTTATTATAGGTGGAACCAGAAATATTTAATTTATTGAAGGTGAATTAACAATACTCCACCACAGAAAGTACACCAGAAAATAATGGAAAAGTTGAAAGATACAATAGAACAAGTGTGAAAGTTGATGGAAAGCTATTGACAGGTAGAAAATTACCTTAAGAATATTGAAGTGAAAAGTTAAAACTGCTGTTCATGTTCAACTTTTGCATTTCAAGAATACTAGTGTATAGTCATGAGTGCATAATCAGCAATACCTACATCTGATAATGAATTTGAAGCAATTTGTCACAGAGTTAAGGATATTGTGTGAACGAATGAATGTTTAAAAAGTTATAAAAATTATTAATAATTTGAGAACATATTGATAGTGAAAATGAAATATCAATTATCTACGTAAATAAAATGGGGCTATGTCTGCGATTCCTAAACCCTTCTACTTTCCTTTTTTATAATCTTACTTGCTCATTTTGAACAAATAAACAAACACCAATAATTGAATTTTCTCAGGTTTTTGAAGCTCTCAAGATTTTTATGTCTGGATTAATCTCCAGAAGGTCTAATTTTCAATGTGTTTTTCCTGCGAGGTTGTGTTTTGTTGGGCATAACATGAGCTATTTTCTTCAAATTACAATTTCCTTTTATACAAAATTACATTTTTATTCTGATCTTAATGAAATTTTATAAATATATCTTTATAACAAGAGAAATGTTATTTTCTGCATGAGACTTCATAAAAATTATCCCTATCCCCCTTTCCTGCCTCTTCGGGCAAAATTTGAGAGTGCACTTTTTCAGGTTTTTGCCAATACTTTGAAAAGGGTTAGAAAATCCACGAAAGTACACGCAACATTTCTTAAAGTCTATAAAATTGTCTACTAAATGCATGTTAATTCATTCCAATGCCACCATTACACTTTGAGAAATTAGCTGCCCTTAAATTGATGGTATTAGAATAGTGATCGAAGGGAATATGGCTAGATGCGGTGGGCAGAGATGAGACCAGAGAAGACAGGGTAGAGCGAAGACTGTGAAAAGAAGCAGTATGAGATTGCATGGTGTGGCGCAGAGCAGGCAAAGATGGGCTCGCATTATAGAATTAATTTATTTTCCTGTTGCATTAACAATTGTGATAAATAAATACCCAGACAAAACAAGGTAATTATGCTAATTTACACCCAAACACATATACATATAGATATGTATGTGTGTGTGAAGACTAAAAATAACATTTAAATCAAAAAGTATTTTTGATCTGAGAATCTATCCAAGCAAACAATATTAATTAAAATTATGTAACCTCAAAACATATAAAAACTTGTTTCTTAACTATGGCAATGGATAATATTACATTACTTATGTGTTTAAACTATTAACTGATATCAGGTTTTACATAAAAATTCCTTCAAATTCAGAGGGGGGGAAAATGAAGGAGTTTTTCTACATTTCTAAATAATTTAATAAGGAATATAACAGTAGTTAATACTTTTTACTTAACAGATATTAGGTTTAAAGCCAACTGACGTGTTATGTACATTGTACATATTTAATGATACATAATAAATTAATTATTTTTAAAGAAAGGCAAGTAATATTTGTGTACTCTTTACCCAATGAACTTGTCTTACAAGGACTTGGGAGTACAAAATAATATTGTGATAATGTAGAGCAAGCTTGTAAGTTTTCTTTTCCTCATTTTTGGTGTAATAATGTATTCATGCATACTTCTCATCCAAATACAAATTTAAATCTATACCACACATTTGAAGATTCATTGATTGCTCAGCACTATTTATTAACAATTCTGTGCAGTTACGTTTGCAAATCCTCAGGAGAAAATACTCATGAATTGAATGATACCTTTGTAACAATAACATTTTTTTCGGAAATTCTATGCTAGAAATTCAATGTTGGAATATCAGAAATTGTATGTTATAAAAAATGAATGTGAATTCGACGTTTTTCTTTATTTCTTGACTTGCCCGTGATTTAGACAAGCCTGCACACCTGATGATACTATGCTTAGGTTGAAGATATATATAAAGATATAAAGACAATTAATTATGAATTAAAACAATGGGTGCATGCTAATTTTTCTTTAAATATTTTATAACGAAATAAAATATGGGGCAGAAATGATCACGCACCACATTTGGCATCACTCAAACGAGACCCTCTTACGCAAACAAGAAATATAACATACCTCTATATCAGTCTCTTAAATTTGAACTACAACTTTTGCAGTTCCTGATGGACAAAGCACACAAAATCCCACAATTAGGGACTTTCAGTGTCGAACACACTCTTTGTCTATACGACCGCAGTTCTAATACTGTACTACTGTGATGACCGACCATGATCGTGTCGAATTGAACAAAGAGTTTTTGAACGCCTTGGCAGGAAGCAATGGACCAATAGCATAGAATAAAGATCTCTTTAGTCTATGCCAATAGACTATACAATATGCAATACACTGTTATTCAGCTGTTATTCCACCTTGCTGCAAATCTCGAGCTTCTGCCCAATGGAAGACGTTCCAAATTGTGTCACCAGAGAGTGCTGCTACAGTGAAATTGTCATGTGTTCTGTGCTCTTCGTGTACCTTCATTCCGAATGTTTGTACATTTTCATTACTTGTATATTAGGGTGACCAGATTTTTTATGACATTAAACAGGGTATTTCTGAAACATGGAAGAAAAACCTGGACAAAACAGCGCATGAGCTTACAAAGAAAATATGCTTTAATGTACGGCACTGCTGCACTTAGAGAAATATCTTTTTTAACATAAAAAGACATATTTTAATTACCAACTTATGAACGAACTGCTGAACATGAACTTGTGGCTTCTAAATCAGGAACATCTCCATAAACATTTTACTTATTAGAAGATTTGATATCTAGCAAGAGTTTTGAGTTACTTAATAGTAGGTTGTAGAATTCCTTATGGCTCAGGTCTGGAAAATGAGTTTTTAAAATTACAATTGCTTGAATAGTTTTGGTAGTAAAAGGTTGTTTTTTTCATCAATCGAAAGGGAGTTCACGATTGAAAATACTCTTTCCACCATAGATTTGGTACAGCCACAACAAAACTCACAACTACCTCTATGTTTTTACATCGATTGCCTTTACTTTTAAGTGTGTGGAAGACATCTCGCAATTTTCTGTCAATCTGTACATCTACACTTTCCGAAAACCAGAATGCGTTTAGAGAGAATGAGGTCAATGAGGTTATAGAAGCCAAGTATGAAAATCCGGAACATTTCGCGTCCCGTTGATCCCCTGGCAAATGCCAGGACAACGGGACACATAAAGGCCCATTCACAATGCAATCACAAACATAAGCATAACACATAGACATAGACATTAACACAAGCGAAGAGTTGGCGTATTCACAATGTCGAACATAAACACAGGCAAAATAAGAGTTTCTATTGGCTATGAGACGCAACACACGAATCGACACGATCGACTTCGATATTCGATTTTGAGTTAACGAACTGTGATTGGCTCATTCCTTATGTCTGACATAAGCATAGCTTGCAAGCTCGAAGCTTGCAAGCTCTTAAGGCTAAATGTACCGACACTAGTTCCATTTGTCGCCACCACGTGGCAGCACCAAAATAAGCAAAATTTACTAGACCGATAACGTCTGAACAAATTGTCCGATTTTCGATCTGTAAACGGCATTGGACTCCTTTTTAAAATAGAATTCACGCTACGATGCCGTTTTTTCAAAAAATATTTCCAAAAAAAATTTAAAATGATTTCTCATAGTTTCGGGAAGAAATTAAAAAATGTGGGCTTATAGCGCGATGACGACGTGCTTCCTGAATCCAACGCCGTGTCAATCATGCAAATCGGATGAATAGGAGCGGCGTAAAGTGAAATTTCGAAAAAACTACCTGACCCCCCCTTCCCCCCTCCCCCCTTCCCGCAGTGAACTTGGAGTGAGCATTCGCAACGATATTTGAGAACCACTGTCCCAGTGCATATCGGATTTGGAAATCCCGGAACCCCTCCCCCACGGTCACTTTAGCCTAGCCCTTCGCGGCGGGCGCTGAAAGAACGCCCGCCGGTGCCTAGAGGTTCTCACACAGTAACAACCTGCTCCATGGTTTCACAATGGGCAAACTGAATCAGACCTGTAGAGATATTTCAAGATTTTCACCGTGAAATATAAAGATGGAGTCTCACAATTGTTATAAATCTTGGAAACTCAGTCATCGAAGTGAAGATTCGAAGGATTATATAGTACGAGTATATACACTTTACCTTCGATTCCTCTCCATTCGCGTGATTGTGATTATTATTATTATTATTATTATTATTATTATTATTATTATTATTATTATTATTATTATTATTATTATTATTATTATTATTATTATTATTATTATTATTATTATATTATTTTATAATAATAATAATAATAATAATAATAATAATAATAATAATAATAATAATAATAATAATAATAATAATAATAATAAAGTCCTAATGTTTCGTTCTTTTCAAGTATTATAGGATAAAAGTCAGAGAACTCAGCAGGGTATTCCAGCGTAGACCAAGACAAGATAAAGAAAAGTTTCTTCAAGAAATGTAGCACGTCATACGTAGTTTTTAACTGTTTTTTGACGCTAAATAAATAAATAAATAAATAAAAAGAAAAATGCAAAGAAGTGGAAGAACATAACAACAAAAGGAGACCTAAAGAAATGTTCCGGGTCATTCGAAATATGACCAGGGAGTGTAAACTGGCTATGAGGAATAGGCAGGGACCGAAAAGGTATTAGATACCGGTAAAATACCGGTATTTTACATACCTTTTTCAAATACCTATGTTCTTTTATACCGGTAAAATACCTCTATAGGACGTCTATAACGGTATGGACGTCCATAAAGGTTATAAGGGTATTATACCTGTATTTTCAATGAAAAACAATAGCTTACCATCCATAAATGTCGACTAAATAAGTTATTTTAGTTAATAATATCTCACAAAATGTTTATTAAACTAATATACTTTTATAATTGTTATTTATTGTTTGAATTATTATCTTGTTCATATATAACACTCGGTTACTAATAATTAACGAAACGTGAATGATTCCACTAATTCTTGTATAGTAAATATAATCTCCACTTCGTCACTGCACAATGTTCTCGTCCACTGAAAACTGCTCACCGCCCTCTTCCTACGCTTGGGCATATCGAATTGCCCTAGTGTAGCACGCAGCCCGCCGAAGAACGCGGCGAGATGTCTGCAGAGGTCAGAAAAGTCACGTTATCAGAACAGCAGTGTGCCAGAGGTGCGACCCTGCTTCCAGCTCAGAAGGGTGACTACACTTGAGCGCGTGCCCTGGCGGCGCTGGGCTTGGATAGAAAGGAGCGCGAAATGAGGAGCAAACATTCAAAACGTGACATGTCCACTTTACTCCTTTTCGAGAAAACGCAAAAATGTTATGTCATCAAAATTATGCAGATGTTTTATTTATACTTAATTCTGAATTATGTAATAATGATAGCTAAATATATTATTAATATAAAATTTAAATATTCTATGAACTTACATTTAAAGAAAACAACATTTATGTCAACTGGTAAAAAAGGAAGCCTGAACATCAACGGAGAAGTGATATACATGGCAGGTGAAGTTAAATACTTATGAATTACAATAAAAAATTCTGGATACTGTACAGAAAAACTAAAGAAAGGAATAATTTTAGAAAAAGAAGTGGAAAGAAAAATACACAAATTCATAAAATATGCAGGCATATCAAGTTATTGATTTCTAAAATTTTAGGTCCCGGAACGCGCTCAAAATGATTTATTAATTTAATAGAAATAATTATATATTTATAATATAATGTAATAATTATCAGCGAGATACAGGAACGCCGTTCCGTCGTGTTCCGTCAGAAATAAAGCCTTGCGTAAGACCAAAATCCAAATAATCGAGAAAATGGTATTTCTAATCCTGTTGTGTGGGTGTAAAAGCTGAACATTGAGATAGGCCGAAAAAAGGAAGATGCTTTTGAAGTATGGACACGGAAGAAAATATTACGTACAATGGGAGGGCAAAAAGGTAATGCCGAAATTTTGAAAAGAAAACATAACTTTCTCTAAAAGCCAAAGCCAAAAAATGGAAAATAAAATATTTTTGACATACTATGAGTCAAACAAAATCTCTAGAAAAAGATATTATGCTTGGAATGATAGAATGAACCGGAAGAAAAGGGTGTAAGTGGCACAATTGAATAACTAATACACAATATCACAAACAAAAGGAAAAAGGCAGTTCGAGTCCGAGTGAGCAATGAACAAATTGCTAGCATCCTATTGCTGTGTATATCCAGATAGGTCTAACAAGGGATGGCTTGCGATCTATGTTCTAGTACTATTTCTCTGCGCGTTCAGACCCGCGAAGAATTGGGACCTGCAGATGAAAGGAGAGATGCTCACAGCCGCTGCTTGACCGGGACTGGAGCCGACAAATAGACATCATCGCACTGAACAGTGTGTTTGATACCCGCAGTCTTTCATGCGTACATTCTGCCATTATTAGGGAAGAACTCGCTGAATTATCGGCGCGTCCCCTCCCAGTGTCGGATAGCAAGAAAAGCGAAGGAATGATGCTCAAGTAATACAAATGCAAATATCAATGTTCAAAATTAAAACATCTTTAAAAAACCTGGTTTAGAAACATCGATCAAGTTCGTGCGGAAGATAATTTGTTTTGACAGTGGCCGTGATTGTTAATTTATAATTACGATTTAGACAAAACGGCAAAAGAAATTTTTCAGGCTTAGTTTCGCTGTTATTATTTTTACTATCGCCCAGGGTCATCTTATGGAGTCACAACTTCCTCAAATGGGTACAGGAAGGTGGGCGAGAGACCTTACACCTAGAGTGCTTGCGTTGGCCGCCTCTCTGCGTACGGTAGGACATACGTAGGAAATGGCAGAAAAATGGGGTCATTTCTTGGGCTGAAGATAGTCTACTGGATGAGGATGTTACAATCACCGTTCGCTTTATTCGAACACATGTATTGACAGTGGTATAATGCAATATTATTTAATATTTTAACTTTTTTATAAAATTGTGATTATCGGTTCTTTTCATTCACAACAACTCATCAAGCACATCGATAATAAATATCAGGTTTTATAAATGTTTCATTTTTTTACGAAATATGTTCATGTGTCCATACAAAATCTATGTTTTCAAAATATCAACATCAATGTTGCATCCCTATTCTCGACACCTAGATGAGGATCGCCGATTTAATACGTTTGCATTCCGATTCCCTAATATGAGGTTTATCAGTGACTGGTATGCTACGTTTTACTAGTAGCATATAAATCTTATAAATTGAATTGCTACCCGATTAAATATTACTGATAAGCGTGTACGTTGTTTAGAAAAATGGTATCTTAATGTAGAAATGTAAAAGTTGTCGAACTTTATAACAAAACATAATTTATCCCCCTCATAGACGGATATTCCTCTTCTAGTGTGGTGTTCCTGTCTAAGGGTTTAAGTTGTATTGCTTTCATGACAATTTAATGCATTAAAAAATACATACATATGTCACAATACAATGATTTACACTACATCCTTTTACATTATCATTTACGTAGTTTGTATCAAAATGACGCGCCGGGAATTACTTTTTCCAATCTTCAAGTTTATACAAATATAACAGAATCATTTTATATCAATATAACTTACTAAGTAAGCTGGGACATGTCACGATTCTTAATATTAGATTTTAATGTTTGTTACAGTGTTGGATTCAGGATGCATCTCGCCTGCGCGCTATTTTACCACGTCTTCAATTTTGTCCGAAAGTACGAAAACAGTTTTAAAATTTTACTTGGGAGAACAGATTCAGGTGAAGTCTATCAAGGAGACAAACGCCGTTTTGAGATCAAAAATCGAGTCGCAGGATAAAAGAGCTCTTGCGTAATTTCGGCTCATTCTTTCTGGTAGTGGAATGATAACGGAAGATCTTAGAAGTAAAATGTATGTAAAATAAGATGTTAGGACATGGAATATTGGTGATATCTACACAATTAGTTCAATTTTCTTTTTGAAATCAGTTTCCAATTCGGAATTGATATTTTGAGTAGTGCCTCAAATAACTGTTTGATGGTATTCGAAGGAAGACGGAAATATGTGAACAAGATATATAGTTTTATACGACTATTACAGATGATATGAGACCGTTTGGTTGTGTTTTAGCATCACTAGTTTGATAAGTGGAGAAAAATATATTGAGATTGAAAGGGACGAAAAAGGACGAACCGACTGCCCGGCCTGCCTGAGAGCACGGCCTCCTCCCGTGCCGCCCTCCTCTTGAGGCCGCCGGGTTTGGCCGTTCGGCCGCGTCGAGGGAGCCTCCAAAAGGGTCGGGTGACGCAAGCGTGAAGCGGGGAAGGGGGGAGGTAGTTTTTCCGAAATTTCACTTTACGCCGCTCCTATTCATCCGATTTGCATGATTGATACGGCGTTGGATTCAGGAAGCACGTCGTCATCGCGCTATAAGCCCACATTTTTTAATTTCTTCCCGGAACTATGAGAAATCATTTTAAATGTTTTTTTGGAAATATTTTTTGAAAAAACGGCATCGTAGTGAATTCTATTTTAAAAAGGAGTCCAATGTCGTTTACAGATCGAAATTCGGACAATTTGTTCAGACGTTATCGATCTAGTAAATTCCGTGTGATAGTGCTGCGATCTATTGATTTTTCCTATAAGTATTTTTCGGTGCATTTAGCCTTAAGTTAACGTCTTACGTGTTATGCTTATGCGAACGCATTGTGAATGAGTCCACTTGTAGACGTAGTCCTAACTTTTATGTTAACGCCATGCTTATGCTTATGTTTGCATTGTGAATGGGCCTTAATGAAGAAAAATGACTCGCATTAAAAACGGGACGACTGGCCACCCTATTGTATATAAAACATTGATAGAAAATAAAATTAGTATTAAAATTTGTACCCAGATCTCACATATTTACATATTAACACAGTTCGGTTCCGAGTTCTCCGGCCCTGTAAGAGGAGTCTAAGTTTCTCCGCGGAATGGAGGGATCACGATAAGGTCAGTCTGATAACAAATGACTGTGATAAGGTGATGGCTGTATACTTGTTTTTTTTCTAACGTGGCGGCTGAGGATAGTATCTCCAAGATGGAATTTGGCACGACTTTTTGAGTCATTCTCAGTCCTGTCGCTACAGTCGCTTGATCTGTAACACTGCTTGATGCGGTCGCGATCATGCGACATCTTGCGGCAGAACCAAGAAAGACGCAATAAGTCGTGCCGACTTCTACTTTGGAGATACTACCCTCAGCCGCCACGTTAGAAAAACCCAAGTATTGGATTTGTTTGACAGACGTCTATTATTCACACATGGGCTGTAGGCAAGGGCCAGCACGTGCTTGGTCAATGCCTCGGTTTCTCAAACATCAGCTCAGCTTTGATTCAGAGTGCGCGAATGTTGGATGCAAAATGGTGAAGAGGAAATCGAATTCGACAAGTCACAGTGAAGCTCGGGAGATCATAACGAGTGTAATTGAGGCATGTTATAGAGAAAAAGAGAAAATCATTTGCTAGTTTCTCTGGCAAAAGTCACAGAAAGAGTAGCGGCATACAGTGGTGTTGGAGTAACTAGTATTAAAACAATTCGTAAAGAAAATAATATACGAAATGAAACTAGTGCTGACAGATGATTTCGTAAGAAAAGAACAGTGACGGGTCACGCCATGAAAATCGATGAATTTGACATGTGCGTAATCAGAAATGCTGTCTTTGATTTTTATGTCCGTGAAAAGCAAGTACCTACGGTATCAAAAATGCTGCCCATAATGAAAGAAAATATTAACTTTCCTTGGGGAGAAAAGTCACTATGGAGGTTGATGAAGCATATGGATTTGATTGATTTTTTCGTGTTTCCGAGCACGTCAACTGTTTTGGTCATTAGTCCCGTTAGTGTAGTGCATGTTTTTTTCTCGGGAGGTGGCGGCGATCTTCCCCCGCTGCATGGCGAGATCGGGCGCCGACCTACCGTCGGCTAGTGGAGTTTCCCCCTAACCAGGACTCTCCCACCAGAGGGGCACCGCCCCAGCCGGGACAAGCTCTTGACCGGTCTCCCGGGATATGTGTGACGGCCCGCGCGCTTCCCGCCATTACGTGGCTCAGTGGCGGGACTCGTGAATGCGCGCGGGCGGTCACAACAGAATGGTTGAATGCAAAAGGAATACATGTTAATGAAAACCTGCAGAAATATGAATTATACCAACTAGTTCTGCGCTTCCTTTCTGAATCCCCACTCTACCCCCTCTCCATAGCTCTGCGACTGCCACAGCGAAACGGCATGCCGTCACAGAGGTGGAGACATGAGAACTCAACTGTATACTGCGGTTTTCACAGAATTGCCTTTGAAGGATATGAGCTGTTTTGTGTTTTGTCCAAACGGGACCTTACACCTCACTACACTGACCTCATAATGGTGGCGTTCAGCCTTCCGAAACCACAGTACACTAGTAGTGGAGTCAGATCACGTCAAGGCACAGTAATTGAGGAAGCTTAGGTTAAGGTGCGCAGTTAACCCGGGATCGGCCCTAGTAATCGTATATAAAATATGTAAAACAAATGAAGTTCATATGTGGATGTAAACATGAAATTTATTATACAACAAAAGGAACAAGAGCAGAATCAATATGAGAAATACAAATATTTTTCTTTCTTAAGTCATTTCGTTAATTAGATATTCACTTCATTAGTAATATTTTAGAATTAGCCAATAATATACTTTCTTCACACAAATAATGTGATTGATATAACCTACACTGGCAAAATACATACTGCGTGTTAAGGTTAACAGGGTGTAGTATATATGTCCCACTTTCATTGAATGCAGGATTCAAAACCCCTTTGACCCCATGGTACCCTTAAAAATTAACGTATTAGTGTCCTAGGATTGAGAAACCAAAATTTAGAAGATCCGTATGGAAGTAAAATTACAGAATATCTCTTCAGTATTCAGATTTAATGATAAGTTAATACTAGAGACTTGTTTCAGAGTTCATGAATGTGATTAAAGTCAAGTAATCCAAACTTTTGGTAAATTTGTAAGCAAGTGAAGAAATACAATGCAATAAACTGCATCCCTTCCTAACATAATTGATTCCTATGAATACCAATTTATATCATTTGACTCACTTACTAGAAATGATACCATTCTTTTTATTTTTGTTTTATGTGATTTTTAATGACATTTCTTCTTCTCCTGTAGTAATTCACCTTGACCTAACCAACGAATTCACTACGCACTTTATAGATCCTCACTGATACTTTGCCTTTTTGCATCGTGTAGTGCATGCTTTTTTCTCGGGATATGGCGGTGATCTTCCCCCGTTGGATGGCTTGATCCCTACTCCTAGGTAGATAGGAAAGACTCTCCCACCAGCGGGGCACCGCCCAAGCCGGGACAAGCTCTAAGCTCCCGACCGGTCTCCCGGAATATGTGGTAGTGTAGTGCATGTTAGTGTAAGTGTGTGTGTAAGAGGAGAGGATAGGACAAGGAATGGGAAGGACAGATCGCGCGCGGACCGTGGCCCGTTTGATAGGGTACTGCTCCGGCATTCGCCTGGTGTTGATCGGAGAAACCACGGAAAACTACCGATCAGAGCAGCCGGCAGCTAGGATTCTCCTCCAGACAGCGACTGGATTCGACCTAGCTGAAAAGCTAGTGTCGAAAATCCTGCCGCCGTCAGGACTCGAACCTAGGACCTCCCGGTCAGAGGCGCTGCAGTGACATCAAGCACCATAGAAATAGAGTTGGCAGTACACTCTTGCCCTCACACTCGAGAACCAATTCCATGCCTGGTGGAAATACATAAGTAGGGTCCTCCGGGGCACCGATTTTTGATCGTTCTTCACCCCACCAGGTTGCGTCACGAATCACATGACCACAGCACAATCGCTTCGTTGGAAAAGCCAGTCCAGACGCTGGCCGCCATGTTGCATGGAGAGGGCGTGTTGAGAAACATTTTGAAAGGGGTACAAAATGACAATTTTTAACGGTAACCAAGCAAACATAATGCGATGGAGGTGTATAAGATGCAATATTTAAAAGAAATGCTTCATAAATCTCTTTCAGTGTCTTGTAACGAAGTGAAAATTTTGATATCTGGCTGCATTTACAATTCCCGGTAATATTGTGACGCAAACTGGTGTCTGAAGTCGGATACCATGCACAAGTGCCCCCCCCCCGATACCATGTAAAATGGCCGAATGACTGATGCGACATAAGTCGCCCGCTACACCCTGGCGCATCCCGCTCTGGGCGGGCGCGGAGTCGACTTTTTACTCGAGCTCCTGAATGCGTGTCTGGCGCGTGGATATTTTCCCAATGCATGGAGATATTTTTTAAAAAGATTGTTGCGTCTAAAATGAGACGCAACGCGTCTCCAAGCCCCTTAAGGAGCGTTGAGCGCTTTGCGATCGGAGTAATCCTCCATTAACATTTGGCGCTGGAGAACAATCCTCCATTAACTTTTTTAGTTTGTCATGTCACGTCACGTCGCAGTCAGTTGTCAAGAGGACCGCCAGGTAGCATCTCCGCGTACGTGCCTCCTGCTACGCTCTCCTGCGTCACTACCCAGCGGCCAGAATTGGGAAGGAATAAGGAGAGGAGTATGGTTTTAGGAAACATTTCACAGGGATTGGACTAGCCCTAGTGAAGCAGCCAAACTCGTTTTGTTGGAACAAATTACACGTGAGATTCGACGGGAATCGAACGCGGACCTCAGTGGTGAATGGCTAGCGACTTCGCTATGAGCCACGAGCGACATTAGCGACCATCTCGCTTTTACCTAAACCTGGCAAAAATAAATTACTCCCGAACATTTATAGATCTATTGGTCTTCTCTCCATCTTAGGGAAAACGTTCGAGAGACTGATTTTGTCGCGTTTGCAACCGGAAACACGTCGTCTCAACCTTCTCAGAGATGAACAATTTGGCTTTAGATCTGGTCACAGCTCCGCGCAGCAGATACGCGGCTTTGCACGGAGATTGGCCTCGACCTCGAGAGACGGAAGAATTTGCCAGTGGTCTTTCTGAATATGCGGTCGACTTGACTTGGAATGGCATGCGAGGTTGCTCGCATGTCTCGCGGAGATGGGGGTAAGCGACTGCTACCTAAGATTGATCGGACGTTTCCTCTCTGACAGACAGTTCAAAGTGCGAGTGAACAACGTATATTCGTCCCTCAGACGAGCCGAGGCGGGAGTGCCTCAGGGGAGCGTTCTCTCTCCTACCCTCTTCGGCTTATACGTGAATGACGCGCCGCTTCCTGTTGATAATAGGACTGGTAATCAAATTGAAATAATTCAAGTCGTTGTCATTACCAACAATGTTGTTTACTTCAACAAAGCAGCTTTCGATGGCTTAGCTATCATCATCAGTTTTATGATACAAGAAAATATAAACAAAAACATTAGAATTAACAGAGTACGAAAGAGTACATCGTTATATATTAAGTCCGGTATACGGTACAGTTTTCGTGCAGATTGGGCGTACAGAAAACGTGCTGTCCAGCCTGCACGTTTTTTATATGAACATGTTCATAATTTTTCATGCAGAAAGACTACAGTTTGACTCAAGCGCCTCGGGCGGGAGAATGATCCACTAACGGTGATCGGCCATTGCGATTTTGTGGTTAGGTGTGTCAAAGTGCGATTGTGTGAAGTGATATATTGTTATAAAGTCCCTTTTTCCCAATTCTTGACTTCCTATTTGTATTCTCTATGCTCCTCATGGTTAATTAATACTAAATGAAGATCATAACCAGAACGCACAAACAGAAATACCACTACTGACAGTACTCGGACGGCGGAATTCAGTTGTTTCTCTTTAGACCCTCTAGCGGCGGCCTGTGGTGATTCGTGCAGAAAACGTGTAGACCGTGTATGCGCGACTTTTGGTTTTTGTACTCCTAGTTTGGGATCTTGAAGTTTCTGTATAGAAACTGTACGAGAATCTACACTAGAACTGTACCATGTATACCGGGCTTTATATAATTTTAATTTTTAAATATCTTAAGAAATAGAAGAAAGGAAGAATAAAAGAAAGGAAAAATTAAAGAAAGAAAGAATGGGCGGAGAGTTAGATCGTTTAATAATTCAGTAATTTTGTAAATCTAAGCCAGAAAGTGAATAAAACATGTAACATTTTGTAACAAAAACGTTGTAACAAAAACTATCTTTCTTTAATTCTAACTTTTCGATGTGGTATCGATCGCACTTATTACTAGAGAGTTCACAGATACAAGTGACATGGTACATTAGGACATGGTGGGCCAGGCCTTACTTACGGCGCAGGAGATGCAAGCCGTGAACCGCCAATCTTGTGATCGAAATTTGCTTCTGTCCATGTCCTGTCTATAATAGTCCATGTTGCGAAGAGTTCCGTTCATTGATTGATTGATTTTTTCGTGTTTCCGGGCACGTCAACAGCTTTGGTCATTAGTCCCGTTAGTTTCGTGCATGTTTTTTTCTCGGAAGACGGCGGTGATCTACCCCCGCTGAATGGCGAGATCCGGCGCCGACCTAGCGTCGGCTAATGGGGTTTCCCCTAACCAGGACTCTCCCACCAGCGAGGCACCGCCCCAGCCGGGACAACCTCTAAGCTACCGACCGGTCTCCCGTAATATGTGGTAGTGTGGTGCATGTTAGTGTAAGTGTGTATGTAAGGGGATAGGACAAGGAAGAGGAAGGACAGATCGCGCGCGGTCCGTGGCCCGTTTGTTAGGGTACTGCTCCGGCATTCGCCTGGTGTTTATCGGAGAAACCGCGGAAAACTACCGATCAGAGCAGCCGGCCGCTAGAATTCTCCTCCAGACAGCGACTGAATTCGACCTAGCTGAAAAGCTAGTGTCAGAAATTCCTACCGCCGTCAGGACTCGAACCTAGGACCTCCCGGTCATAGGTGCTGCAGTGACATCAGTTGATGCACTGAGCTACCGCTCCCGGTAGTTCCGTTCATATCTCTTCTCTTTTTAGGCTCAGTTTGGTAAGAAGTCGTTCATAAGTATTCGTGGAAGGTAGAAGGAACTGCGATCGTGTCTTCTATAAGGAAATTTTGCTTTGCTAGGACATACACAAAGCGAGATCTGGGAGGTTTTTACAATCCTAGGGTTCTTTTCAAGTATGTGACATTTACTTTCTACGAGTGGCCATGTGACGTCTGTGCCAAATGTCAAAATGTCTGTTATTTTTGCTTTTAATAATTTCATGGATGTGTCTAGTGTTAACATTCGAATATGTATCACGTCACTGACTGCCCTCATTACTTGTGCTGATTTTTGTACTACGTGCTTAGCGAAATATGTGCCGCTCGGTTGTTAAGTGATTCTCAAGTACAGAAAATCTGAAACCAGATCCCGATTATGACTTACGTGCGCCCTAGATCACTTAGTGCACTAGGTGATATGTGCGTCTAGGCCTTGTGTGCGCCCCTGTCAAATATTTGAGAGCTCTTTTTACTTTCTCGGTATACGTATCTTCTCTTCTCGGTATGCGTACGTATATACGAAGCACGTAGGGAGTACGTATTTATGGTACATTACGTAACTTTCTATATACGTAGTATCGAGAAAGTTATGTAAAGCTGCGCGAAAAATCGGCAGATTTTCGGCGGCAAAAAATTCATTACCGGGCTCTGGTAACGAAAAAGTGCATAAAACCAGGTGCTAAATTAAGAGAAAAAACCCTTCATGGTGTAGCCAGAATCCGTCTTTTATGGGATTTTGATGGGTCCCATTGAAAGCAAAACGTCCGTCCGTCTGATGTATGTGAACTCGCTAGCGTCTAAACAATTCATAGAATTTTTTTCAAATTGGGGAAACTCCTGTCCATTTGGCCTGAGTCAAAGCTCTGCTATTTTGAAAAACATTTATTAATTTTTGGGGGTACTTTGCATCAAGCTCCCCAAACATTTTCAAAATTTTCTTAAAAATGACTCCAAATTTTTTCTTTAAATTTATTGTAAGAATAGAGTAAAATACACTGATCTGGGCTGTCCGGTGACGCCGCGTCGAAGGCTGGGGTGCCGACGTTTCGACCGACATATCGCGGTCCTCTTCAGGGCTGTACTGCTGCTGCTTTGGCAGTACGTAGTCCTTTAGTGTTCTGTGGTGTTTACTAACGTAAATAACAAAAAAGATGTAAGTTACCTGTTGATAGTTGATGTGGGGCGGTCATTCAGCCGGGTTAAAGCGATTTTGAGGCCAAAAAGACGTTCGAGTTTGAGAACTTGAAAAAAGACGGTTGTTTGCAATTGCAACAATTTTGCAAATGACTTTGTTCAAGGTATGTCCCATTTTTTCAATTTACTAACGTTTCTCGTTTAACTAAATATCGTTGGGTCACAAGTGAAACACATTAAGTCAAGATTTTCAAGTTTTAAGTTATTTGATTATTGTGTTCTATATCTTTTTATAATCGAAAGTCATTTATTTGTTGCAATACCTATATTTTTATACTGTTAAATGTATATTACCTGCATCTCCCATTATTTTCCTAAGAAATGAGTCTTCTTCCAAATAAAGCCCTTGACTTGTTTGCCTCGTAACAATTTATATTTCTGTATATTTTTTGCTGTAACCATATTTTACACATTACATACTTTATTTATTTTTACACTTAGTCATTACAATACACAATTTCACATTTTTCCTTTTTAATTGCATTTATTATGAAATATATTTACATATATTTGTGCATAATTCACTGTTTTTATTGCTTATTAATCACAGCCCTACTTATGATGATCATATCTAAAAAAGAAACTCTAATGTTATTTTCTGTTTGAATGGTGAAAGTAATTGTTTACGAAAACAGTTAAAATAATTCAACGAGGTTTGTTCACTGCCAATAGGGATGGGTAGGATAAGATCAACACATTAGAAAATGGAGGGAGTCTTTTGTGGGTGCTGCTCAACTATACAATCAAGAAAATGATTCATAACTAAGTCTACTACTATAAGAGCTAAAGGATGTCTAATCGCTACATCATCAATTATCCTGCAGTATGTGGTTTTATATACTAAGTAACTTAACGGCAGCAACTTATGTTTTAACACGTTTTTGCTCCTACTGACCAAGGCCCGTTAATGTCTTCAGTATATTGTTAAGGATTCTCCATATAATAATTTTAATATATAAATATTTAATTACGAAAGTGACATTGTGGCTAGTAAGCAAGTGAGGGAGTAACGAAAATAAGACGTTTCTATTTAAATTGATCACATCTGAGAAAAGTAGATAAATAACAAATAAGACAGAGGCAAATTAATAAAGAGAAGCGCGCGAATTACACACACACTGGTTGAGATATTGTATTTTGGTGACTAAAAGGTAAAAGTAATATAACAGGGAAGACAGTTGAAAGGGCGAAGTCGAAAGAGCAACGTGATAATATTGTGTTGTAAAAGGGTTAAAGGAAAACAAATTTGGATTGAATAGCTTTAACAATATTTTTGTTGGTAGTAAAAATCAGTGACTTGTAACATTAATAAAAAAATGAATAATAAAGAACAGAACTTTCTACAGAAGTCGACATACGAAAACGATAGCAGTTGTTTTAGTCTTCGTTTTAGCTGGCGGTGGAAAAAAACAACAACAGGAGAATGAATTTGTACTTCGGTTTTTATAACGTGGCGCGTCGACGCCTGTCTTCACGATGGACGGCTTTTCGCGTCTCTCTCGGTGAGGCCATTATTGCTCGCGCAAGTTTTCTTGATACACGCGCTCCCTAGTTATCGTCCAGTGCTTAAGAGAACGGCCCGTTGAGGTGATTACGTGGGCTTCCGCAGACGGAGTATGTCTCTTGGCTATCCGGGACAAGCTGCGTCGATCTGCTCGTAGCTGACGTTTCGGCCGACATATTGTGGCCTTCCTCAGAGCATACTGCTGTCAACTTTTTTTTTTTTTTTTCATTTTCCCCTCGCCAGTTACCCTGGCGAGGCGGGAATTTATTCAAGTTTGGGAGTACATTAATAGCTCCAACCTTTCGGTTCGTGGAGCTGCGGGAGGGCAATGTCTTAAATAAACTAATTATAACTAATCTTAACCTAACTTAAAACTATGCAAAGCCTCTTTGGGCTATTGCTGTCAAATGGCTAGCGTGACCGCCTTATAAGGAAGAGAAGAGGTGACCAGGATTGGTCAAGGTTTCGGCCAATAGGAAGCCGGAAGATGGTATGGGATTGGCGGAGGAACCGGGCTGTAGCGGAAAAGGGGGGGCACGTGGAGGCGTGGGGAGGGTGGCAACAGAATGAGGGAGACATTTTGAAGCGGATTAACATAAAAAAAGCCGAAAATTGGTTGTGTGGAGCAACGACGGCCCGTTGAGGTACTTAGGTTCGATTCGGAACGGCACGTACCAATTTACAATGCTGGCAACAACCACCTCGTACTTTCAAAACAATCGTAACATTTCTGGTGGCACGCTTTGGCGCGTTAAGTTCATGCACACAGTTGGTACGCTCTTTTAATCCGTGACGTAACCACAGCCTTCTTCTCCCCGCACCACCTGTTGTGGAATATCAAGAAAACTTGCGCGTATAGTAGATGTCGCTTGATCTGCAGCACTGCTTGATACGTTCGCGATCATGCGACATCTAGCGGCACGACCAAGAAAGACGCGAAAAGCCTTGCCATATTCAATTGTGAAGACAGGCTTTGATGCGCCATGTTACAAAGACCGAAGTATAGACAGGTAGAACGTTAGTGGGAGGCAATGAATAGATCGCCGAACCGCAGGTCGCGAATTGCGTTTCCAAAATGTTGAATGAAAAGCGTATGAAACGAGCGTACGCATTGTTATAAAGCATACACACACACACACATTACATAGCATTATTCCCATGAACCACGTGCAAACGTGATTTCAAGATATTCAGATTCTAAAAGTGTTGTAAGTTTGGGTTGCTCTAAAAATATTTCCAAAATCAATTCTTTTTTTCAGTAATTAGAGTTTCACTAAATTACATGTGTGATCTGATGACATTCCATACTTTTGTATAACATTAAAAAACTTTTTTCATGTCAAAAATTGACAAAAAAGATAAACAATAAAGCTCAGCTTTAACGTTACTACCCGTTAGCCATTTACGTGAATTATCGCACAACACAAAGGATGGATTTTTTTTTTTTTTTTGCATTTTTCTCGCCAGCACGATGTACAACCGTTCTCTACATAGGAGTACGTCGACAAAATTTTTCACTTTTCTACATCGGTAAGACGAGAAAACTGTAAGTAGCAGTTCATTCACTGTATCTGTCATAATATTTATGTAAAATATTTAAATATGAAAAATCTAATTAACACTAGTAATCAGCAGCATTTCTTTTCAACGTTCCTTAACATGTTCACCGAATGTTCCACTGCATATTCTCCCTCATGTTCCCGTTCATACGTCATCTCCGCCTCATTCTCCTCCCCCCTTTTTTCAAGTTCCCCCCCCCCTGCCAGTATCCCTGGCGAGGAGGGAATTTATTCAAAATACGGGTGTATATTTAATGCTCCAGCATTCCTGCTTATGGAACTAACGTTCCTTCACATGTTCACCGAATATTCTTCCGCATGTTCCCCCTCGTACATCTCCGCCTCATTCTCCCCCACGCGAAGTAGTGCAGAGAGTCTGCCTTCGCTAATTCGTGGCGCTACCCTCGCAGGAGCTGGTGTACGGCAAGAGATTTCGCGAGGTCACACGGTGTCATGTTCTTCCAATCTCCTCCCCAGCCCCTGAGGTCCCTCCTGGCGCCGGCCGCGAGGAGCCGCTTTCTCAATGTTAGAGTACGCCGCGTAGTGCAGAGGAGTCACTCCATATTCCTCGCGTCGACGTCGGCGCCCGCGCGCAGCAGCAGCTGCTGCTCCATGTACCGACCGCAGCGGTCATTCGTCGCGGCCCAGTGCAACGCGGAACAGCCATTGCGGGTGACCGCGTTCGCATCGGCACCTCGTTGCAGAAGAAGCGACACCGCGTCCGCGTGCGCGTTACAGGCTGCTATGATTAGAGGAGTAAAACCATTTTGACTAATGTAATTGACATCGGCACCGGAATCGATGAGGCTTCTTGCGTCACTTAGTCTTCCTTGTCGGGCCGCCTCATACAACTTCTCCCCCAGAGGGGAGGGAGAGGTTCGTGCCTCCACCATCCTCAACTCCACCTCCCGTATACGGAGCTCCACCCGCTGCCTGGCGCCTTCTTCCTCGTCGGCCGCTGCGCCCTGGTGGCCGGCGCCTGAGGAAGTGCGGGTGGAGGAGGGGGAGGGGGGCTCCTCCCCGCCGCCCGCTGCTGCCCGTCGCCGGTGCTTCGCGGCCGCTGGCGGCGGAGGTGGAGGCGGCGGTGACAGGGGTCGCACGTGGAGATTGGTGCTGCTCCAGTTGTCGGTTCACACCCCCCTGCTCCGCCCTTCCGTCCGCTGCTGCCCCTCCCATCGCCGGTGCTTCGCGGCCGCTGGCGGCGGAGGTGGAGGCGGCGGTGGCAGGGGACGCACGTGGAGACTGGGGCTGCTCCAATTGGCACAATAGAACCTCAACGCGGGGCAAGAACTTCTGCACTGCACTTTGCAGAGAGGCCTCGACCTTCTCCACTCGGCCCTCCAGACGCTGCAATCCTCCTCCTCCTCCAGATCCCTCCGGAGCCGTCGTTCTCTCCTCCACGGCCGTTACTCTCCCCTGGGTCTCTTCAAGTCGCTGCAGCAGAGCGCGGATGGCGTCGTCCTTCTCCTGCATCTTCCGCTCCATCTCGCGCAACGCCGTCGCCGCCCTCTCCTCCTGCAGGCGCAGGGCCTCCTGCATGCTTCGCTCGGCCTCCTGGACCCTGCGCTCCGCCTCCTGTTTCTGCAGGCGCAAGTCCTCCTGGACCTCGCGCTCCGCCTCCTGTTTCTGCAGGCGCAGGGCCTCCTGGACCTTGCGCTCCATCTCCTGTTTCTGCAGGCGCAAGGCCTCCTGGACCTCGCGCTCCGCCTCCTGTTTCTCCAGGCGCAAGACCTCCTGTAGCTGCGCCAGCCCCTGCGCCACCAGCTGGAAGGCGTTGCCGACGACATCCGCACCATCTCCTGAGCCATTCTCGCCAGCACTTATGAAACTCGCCATCGCTTTCTCTGGGTGCCTGAAATAAAGAAACCATAGCCTATTTTGAAACACAAAGTAGGAAAACGGCGTCAAAAAGTTACCAAGTCATAGTTTTAGAATAAAATATGTATAATGTGTACTCCTATAAAGAACATCGTACAATTTATGATTAGGCACTCTCAAGACTTTTGTCGATAAACCTGAGACTCGTAGGTCCAAATACTTTTTAATTCATTTATTACAATTCATTATTTTGTTTTACGAAAAATGAGATGTTTTATTTGCACTTGTATATGTAAATGTTGGAAAGGAAAATAAGATTCATAACAATAAATTATAGTTATTATTATTTATATTTGCTGGTTCACATCCCTTAGTAGGGCAGAGGTCTTTTACATGGTAATTCTCTAAATACGCTAGCATTTCAGTTATTGCGTCACTTACACTTCACTTATAGTTGTGCTCTTTATTTTTGTCATTGTTCCTTTTCATTTGTTTAATCTTTTTCTCTACGGGCTTCGTCGAGTACCTCAGTGACTTCTCTCCATTTTGTGCGGTCTCCTGCTGTTCTGGTCCATAGTCTTCCCAGTCTTCTTACTAGTTCTGTGTGTTACTGTTTTCTGATATTTCTCTTGCCAGTCCTTGTGTCCCATATCGTAATTTTGTAGGTCGATCATCTTGTATTCATTCTCATTACCTGTACTGCCCATTTCCATTTTAAAAGACGTGCTAGTTGACCAATTCGTTTTGACCAGTTCTATGTTTAATGTCATTATTTCTTTCATTGTCCTTTAGACTTACAACTAATAGTTTCCTTTCGACATTCGTCTTCCTTTTGATATTTTTATCACTTTTTTCTCCTTTTCCGTTAGTGACCATGTCTGTGAAGCGTGTAATAATGCTGGTAGGACACAAGTGTTCATAATGTCTCTTATTTTTAGGCTATATTTGTTCAGTATTGTAACGAATCTATATATGTATAATATAATATATAATAATCTATATAATATATAATAATATAACATCATCTACCGGTATCAGCTGCGCGGATTGCGTCATCTGCCGGCGCCCCCGAACTGGATGGTTCCGAGGTATTCGCGGGTCGCGTAGATGGCTGGCGCGAGTTCAGGAAAAGTCTAGGCGGGCGCCAGCCAGGTATAAATTCGCCGCGTCCGGCGGCCGCTCGTCAGTCTGCAGTGGCGCTGAGCTGTGAAGTGTGTGCATCGCGGGGAACAGCAGTGCAGTGTACTGTGCTCAGTGACGTGAACTGTAGCCAATGCCGTGAACTGTGGTCAGTGCATCGGACGGTGGTCTGTGCAAAAGAAGTGAACAGTGAAAATAGTCGAGAGAAGTGTGCCGTATAAAGACATAACTAGGGAACGGATTTTTTTGTAATAAAAAAAGCAAAATATGTACATATGTAGTTATTTTTTCAAAAATATGTAAGAAAAAATAGGAAATATGTGAAATAAAAATTCGTTATGTTTAAAATTCCATTCTTCAAGCGTTTTCCGAGCACAGTACGTTGCCGATCAGATATTAATATGGATTCAGGGAGGCTGAAAGAAAGTTTTACATCTACAGAAGCAATTATTCACTAGTTTCATCTGAAATATATACTTTCGTAGAAAGAGGGGGGGAAGGGAGCATACGCCCCCCCCCGACACACACACCAACTCCAGAAAAGGGATAAGGCAATGATCTGGATTTTTTATCGTTACGCATGGGGTCTATGAAACACGAGTAAGCACGTGGTTGAAGTTCCTTCTGGTTCACATACATCCACTCATCCTTGATCCCGACTACGCGGTTTGCAAGAAGCAGATGGGGGCGGGGGAAGGTAAGCTTGACAATTAATAGCGATGGTCCGGCATTAATACAAGCGCATTGCGTGTTTTCTTAAGTATTTCAGTAACAAAGTTTTCAAGTAACACGTTTCGAACATCGCATGTGAAATGTTCATTTTCGACCTATAAATATATTAAAATGTAACGAAATATGTAGCAATAGATAAAATATGTAAAAATATGTAATTATACCAAAATATGTAAAAATATGTAAAATAAAAATGGTTCCAATTCGTTCAGAATGTCGTGTTAAGTCTAAAAAATATTAGTTAATGTTGGTATCTTGTCCCTGCAAAACTATGTAACCGTTCCCTAGACATAACCAAGTGAAGAACACGAGGACTGTGAAGACTACCTGTACATAAATCAAGTATTTTTAGTGTATCTTTAAAAAACAAAATAAACGTTTTTGTTAAAATAATGTGTTATAATTCACCACATAAAATCGTAACAATATTATGAATTTTTTGAAGAATTTGTTTAGGTGACTATCGTTTAGGTGAGGTCGTCATCCCAAGTCTCATCATGCAAGTACTTAGGCATTCATATAGATAGTAAATTAAGGTGGAAGAAGCATATAAATCAGGTAGTAAGAAAAACGTGGAAGTCCTTGCATTTTGTAATGCGAATTCTAAAGAAAAGTTCTGCAAACGCAAAAGAATTAGCATATTTTTCGCTGGTTCGCCCTCCCATGGAATACGGAGTGGCATGTTGGGATCCATTCAGAAAGTCGCATCGGAAAAATCTAGATAGAATACAGAGGAAAGCGAATAAGTGTACCTATAGAACTAACGCAATAAAAAGGCATGGGAACCTCTAGAAACGAGAAGAACAAGGGCGAGGATTTGCGCTCTTTATAAATCGTACGTAGGTCAACCAGCTTGGAAGGAAATTCAGGTTCAGGTTCAGGTTTTGGTTAGAAAAACCAAATTATTTCGGCCGAAGCGATCACACTCACAAAATTCGAAAAAGGAAAAAAAATTCAGATCTTGGGAAATTTTCCTTTTGTAACAGAACAATTAAAGATTGGAACAGTTTACCTGCAGCAATTTTCAAAGCTTTCCCTCTAAGTGTCCGAAGCTTTAGAAATAAGTTAGAACAACATGAGAATAATAGACATTAAATGAGTAAGTGCTGTGAAGTGCTGGTCAGTGTTATTCAAAGCAAAAACAGTGTAGTGTAGTGTAGTGTAGTGGAGTGCAGTGCAGGTAAGTGTAGTGAACGCGATCAATGAATTAAAAAAATTAAGCCAATGTTCATGTAGATTGTATTAAATTTTAGCATCACCGACATAATTTTTGGATATCATGACAGAGTTGAAATATTTGTTATAATACTTAATATTAGTGATAGTATGATTATTGCATGTTCGGCTTGTACTGTACTCCTTTTTTATTATTATTATTATTATTATTATTATTATTATTATTATTATTATTATTATATTAATATTGTTATTATTGTAATTATTGTTATTTAACTGCCACCGGGTCATATCCAATTGCAGTTCAAATAAATGTATTGAACAGAATTTCTTCCCCACTTCCTGTTTTCTATTATGGGTTGGGAGAGATCCTTAAAGGATAAGATCTGGCCCAAATATTCGTACTTGTCTACGTATTGTATGTTTTCACCATTAGCTGTTATTGGTATTGTACAGTGGGTCATTATTTTTGTTTTTTGAGTATTTATTATCAGTCCTACGACTTTGCTATTTTGGAGGGGGTCGTCTAGCATGATTTGTTATAAGAACTATGTCATCAGCAAATCGTAGATTTTCTACATTGGTGTTTATGACGTATGTGTTTTTCAATTTGCGCAATTTTTTTTAATGCTTATAAATAATTTTGGTGAAACAGGGTCACCTTGTTACACGCCCCTTTGTTCAAATTCTTGTTCCTCTGAATCTGTTCTCACTTTTCCTTTACTATTAAGGTATATTTTTCCTAAGATTTTTTTATATTTCGTCATTACTCCTAGGTGTAATGCATACAGAATTGCTTTATGTTCCACCGAATCAAAGGCTATTTTGAAGTTTGAAATAAGAAAAGAAGGTACGACTCGTATTGTATTCTTGAACTTTCTCTATAGGCGGTAATAATGAATACTGTCTATTGTGGAGTAACCTTCACGAAATCCTACCTGTTCTGGGGTTTGATTTTCTTCTAAAATGTTATTGATTCCTTTTGTTAATTTAGAAAAAGATAGTGTACAGGTTTGATATTAAATTTATTGGTCTATATTTACGTAATTCTGTTATATCTCCTTTTTGTGTAATTAGATGATTGTGCTGCTTTGCCATTGTTTTGGAATTTCATTTTCAAGGATTTTGTAGATGATGTGTGTGAAGGGTGGAGCCACTTCTTCTATCCCCATTTTCAGATATTTGTTGATGATCTAATCGTCATCTGGGCTTTTCTGGCATTTTAATTCCCTTATAACTGCTTCTATTTCACACTGCATGATGTAAGGCTCAGATCAGATCAGAATTGTTGGAAGCTGCTGTCCGTGTACGTGCTCTTATACAGTTCTTTGTAAAAGTTTGTTGCTTCTTGTATTATGCCCATCCTCGAGTTCGAGTTATTTTGTTTTTATTTCTTGAATCCAATTCCGATGTTTTCCGATTTTAGTTCACTGTTGATTTTTTTTCAGTGATTTTGTGCAATCTATGATTTTTCCCCAATATTTTTTTGATATTTTCTTCAGTCTTTCCTGATATGACGCTTGGTGAGTTTACTAATTTCTGTAAATTTTCCCCTTGAATTATGTTCTATTGGTGTCTTATGCATCTTAATTCTTCTCTTACTTCCAATAGATCTATCATCACTTCGCTTAACTTAGCCTTTTATCTTTTAATGTTGATTAAAAGATAATGTCGCTGATGTTATTCTTTCCTCGATTGAGTTGTATATTTCTTGTGCACTGATTATAATGTATTCCTTGTAGTTTTGTTGATAAATGTTCTTTATATGCATTCCTGTCTATGAATTCTAGCGTTGAAAGTGTTTTCCTAAACCTTTCTCTTATGGCTTTCTTGTTTATAATTATTGTTATTTTACTATTCTTTGATCTGTTTCAAATTTCAGTCTTTGTGCTATCTTAATCCCTTTGACTAAATACTGACTGTCATAACATAGTCAATTTCATTTTTTGTTCTTCCATTTGGGACAAGCCATGTCCATTTCTTTCTAAAGGGTTTCTTGAAGAATGTATTGCTTAATTCTAACTTTTGCTGTGTTGCTTTTGTTGTGCATAAATAGTTCTTTCAATAAGGTCATGTAGATTTTTTTGGAAATTTGAGTAGTTTCCGTGCAATAGCGCGTGCAATATTTGCAATTTTAAAAAATTACAAAAACACGATTTTCTCAAAAACGGCTCATTTTTTTAAAATTTTTGGTCCGGTTAGTGCCAAATGTACCCTGTACCAGGACATAAATGCCATATAGATGTTCTTTTTTTTTCAAAAATTACAAAAATATAATTTTTTGACTTGTCTCTCGCGTCGGTAATACTTATTTTTAAGGTGATTTCTTCACAGTATTATATTTAAGAGTACATTTGCTTTAAATAATGTCAAATAATTTTTCTCAAAAACTCAACAGTTTTCTGTGAAAATGATCTCAAAATTCCGCATTTTCAGAAACTCCCAAACACCATTTTCTCAAAAATGGCTCCACATTTTTTCAAATGTTTCTAATAGTGCTTATTGTGGTGTTTAATATGTCGTAACGTTCATTTTGGTGATTTTTTTGTTTTTTCAAAAATCACACTAATGTAATTTTTTGAAATACCTCCTACTCCGTTAATATGGACATTTCTATCAATTTGTATGCATTTTTACAATTGTGAGTGGAAGTGCTTCAAATGGTTTAAAATGAACGTTTCCGAAACCTCAATAGTTTCCTTTGAAAAAGAGCTTCAAATTTTGAATTTAGTGATGCTTAGTGGCCATTTTCTTAAAAACCGTTTCAAATATTTCAAAGAAAATTGCTATTTAGGACATTACAGCATTCTTTAATATAATTAAAATATAATTTCGGTTGTATTTGGAAACCAAGAAAACGCGAAAATTAAAAAAAAATATTTGGGCCACAATGGATGGAAGAAGGCAAGGAGGGGGTGAGACCGTCCACTACCAGTTCACACCAAGGAAATTAAACTTTACTACGAGAAAGTCGGTGCCATTCTGTAGCACAGCTGAACCGCTCGCAAAAAAACCATCATGGCCGAAGTACCTTTGGTAAAGTCTCGGAGGCTGCCTCCACCCTGTGGCATCTGAGATTTCCCCTCTCGGCGATAAGGAAGCGCGTAGGCGACAAGGAGAGCTCTTCGTCAAAAGAGGAACTCGCACCCCCAGGAGTGTCCAAAGAAATGAATACGTTTGTTGGTCCATCATATTATCTGAATTATGTCGCCTCTATTCCTTACACATGCTCGCAGGATTTCTTCCATTGTTCAGCACTGTATTGTGCAAACGCTTGTCTGCAAAACGTTTCCTTTTCTTTTAAGGATGCACCAATTGTTTCTGCTGCCTCGCGCCCTTTTATAAATCCCCAAACAAGTGCTATTGGATTTAGATCTGGATGGTACGGTGGAAGACGGAGAGGAATGTGGCCATGTTCAATGATTATTTGATCAATCGTTTTTCAATGGATATACTTTGAATTATTTGTAATAATTGGGTTTTGTGAATAACAGCAGCTATTGTGTAAAGCACACTGCCACTGCTCACTAGCCACGGTCAAACAGGGACTGGAGACCGAAACTCTTCAAGACACGGCTTATTTTCTGTTGATCGTTTGGACAACCCCTACTGTAGAAACACGTGAGCTGTCTGATCCTTCTCACTCATCAGTTTGTTATCACCAAACTCGCAGTGTTGAATTCCCGCGCGACCCACGAGATTAAGACAGAGAGAGAGTGTGTGTGTGTGTGTGTGTGTGTGTGTGTGTGAGAGAGAGAGAGAGCTATGTTGTAATAAAGGGCGCACGCAGGCGGGAAATATTAGGAGCTTTGGAGGGAGAGGCAACATACGGGCATGCGCAGTGGAAGGTTTTTTGAGAGTGGTAGAGCAATAAATAACTTTCTCGCCCTATAAGAAGGTACTTAAGAAAAAAGTTATGTAATGTGGCGGGGAAAAAACGCGAAATTTCTCGGCGGAAAAATTTTTTTGCCGCGCCCTGATAACGAAAAAGTGTAATTTAGAAAAAATCCTCTACCACGTGGTGTAGCCAGAATTATGTTTTGCAGGTCCTTGATATCGATATATCGAATGATCGCAAAACGCCTGTTTGTCCGTCTGTGAACAACGCTAGCGACTAAACCGTTCAACAGATTTTCTCCAAAATTGATATTTCCCCAAGATCTGACTGATGTCGCGGCCCCTTAAATTTGAAACCGATACTTTAATTTAGGCGAGGGTACTTTACATTAAACTCCTGAAACATTTTCAAAATTTTCAACAAAAAAGGTTCCATCGCTTTTGAATAAATTTTGTAGTTCGATAGTGTCAAGGACGTTTGAGAGAATGGTACAGGTCTCATTTTCTTTGAAAACCCTGTTTTTCAAAAATGGCAAAAATTCCACATTTTTTTCGGTGTCTTCCTACAACTACGATTTTTAAGATATTTTTTTCCTAAATGAAATTACTTCATCAAAAACAGTTCTTCAAAAGATGTCACGTTCAATGTTTCGAAAATATTAGTATCTCTTTGCGTAATTTTAGATGAAACACAGGTGCTTTAAAAACCATTTTTATCAATTTTCTCAGAAACGTCTTCAAATTTTGTCTTTCATGTTTATCCTCGTATGTAGCCAATAACTGTGAAGATAATGGTGATGGCCCCATTTTCGGCGCACTCTGATTTTCGAAAACTGCAAAAAATGTTCGGAATTGTAAATTCGAATTTCGCGCGCTTCGTTTGAGGCGTTGACGGTTCGGACAACACAGAGGTATCAAAATTCTTTGATTGCATCCTTCTGTTGTTGCTCATGACGATTATGTGATGTTAAAAATATTTTTATGAAAGGAAATACATTAGGTAATAAATTTAAACAACTAACAAACACACTTCTACACTGACGTTTTAATCGCTGATTATATTAAAAAATTGAAAGCTCACTTCAAATATAATCAACGTCGGCTTGAGAGAAATTATTCATTCTTTTCTGTATTATGTTCTTTGAATACTCTTACATTTATTTGTGTTATTTTCATTTCTAAAAGTACGAAATGACTACTCTCCCTCTCAATGGAAATAAAAGAAGATAAGCAGGAGAGACGCATTCGTTTGAATTAGACTTTTTCAAGTAATAACTGAGTATTTAGTATGGAAGAAATTACAATATTTTATTATTACGTAACTATTTTCAATCATGCGAGAAAGTATGTGCTGTTGTATCATCTCTAGTTTAGGCATTGGACTTAGGCAAAGAACCGAGGAGTTGTGGGCTTCCTCACAATTTAATTTTCTCTAGGAAAAAATTCAAGAACATTATTTTACTACAGATAAAGTGTCATATATTATAAAATATTACGTGTTTTCAGATTTCTTTTGACTCAAAAATGCTATTACGTATGGACTTCTAAATATCAATGATTCGTAAGAACTGAGCATCCACAACAGAGACTTATGTGGGTAAACTAGCAATTTAAATAACTCGATTAAAAAAGTTAAGGTACCATCCTTAATGTACGATCCTGGAAAATCTGCACAAAAACGGGAACAATCGTTCCATAACACAATGCCATTTTTGAACTAACTATTCAAAACATCACTCAATTTCCTGCTATGAATCACGTCATCAGTGGTAGATACTACTGATATTAAATACTACTTGACTCTCTGCACTTCTCCCGAGGCTTGAGGGTCGTCCAGCATGAACGCTCTCTCCGCCACCACATAATTCACCAACATCCCAAGCTGCTGCGAATAAGCAATTTCAGCTGTGATGTTGATGTCGAGGAAGATTAATGTCACTGAGGGGTAATGACATGGCTCTTATCGTCGTCTGCTCCGCCGGAAGTCTTAAAACTTTCTCTTTCCACCAAGTCGCCGGCCACGGAGAACGCACTTCCCCACGTCGCGTAGCGCAGTCTCCGCATCCTCGTTGCTCGCTACAGTCGCAGGAGATCATGGATATCAGAAGACTCCGCAACGTCCAACGGGGTCTTGTTCTTCCAGAATGCGCCCCACGACTTGACGTCCCTCCTGGCGCTGACCGCGAGGAGCGCGCGCACCGCTCCCCCATTGTTGAATCTTGCTGCGAAATGCAGAGGGGTCTCTCCATTTATATTCCTTGCGTTGACGTCACATCCCATCCCCACCAACAGATCCACGCATTGCACGCTGGGATCCCGCCATGCCGCTACGTGCAAAGGTGTATCGCCGTCGATGGTGACAGCATTCACATTGGCGCTTCGGTGCACAAGATGCGACGCCACATCTACGCTCAGCGTCCAGACCGCACTGAGAAGAGGTGTGAGACCAAATCGACTAGTGTAGTTGACGCCGACACCGGAGTCTACCAGACGTCGTACGTCACTTAGACTTCCTTCGTCTGCCGCCTCACACAACTGTTCTCCCAGGAGAGAGAGTTTCGTGCCCTCTCCATCTTCATCATCTTCACCTCCCGCACCCGGAGCTCCACCCGCTGCCTGGCGCGTTCTTCCTCGTCGGCGGCTGCGCCCTGGTGGCCGGCGCCTGAGGAAGTGGAGGTGGAGGAGGGGGACTCCTCCCCACCGACCGCTGCTGCCCCTCCCGTCGCCGGTGCTTCGCGGGCGCTGGCAAGGGACGCACGTGGAGACTGGGGCTGCTCCAATTGGCGCAATAGAACCTCAACGCGGGGCAAAAACGTCTGCACCACACTTTGCAGAGAGGCTTCGATCTTTTCCACGCGGCCTTCCAGACGCTGCAATCCTCCTTCCCTTCCAGATCCCTCCAGAGGCGTCGTTCTCTCCTCTATGTCCCTCACTCTCCCCTGGGTCTCTTCAAGTCGCTGCTGCAGAGCGCGGATGGCGTCGTCCTTCTCCTGCAGTTTCCGCTCCATCTCGCGCAACGCCGTCGCCGCCCTCTCCTCCTGCAGGCGCAGGGCCTCCTGCATCCTTCGCTCAGCCTCCTGGACCTTGTGCTCAGCCTCCTGTTTCTCCAGGCGCAGGGCCTCCTGTAGCTGCGCCAGCCCCTGCGCCACCAGCTGGAAGGCACCGCCCACGGTCCCTTCCCGTGCTCCGCTCTCAGGAGAACTTCGGAGACTCGCCATATCTCACGTGGAGGCTCTGAAATTCACGAAATCAAGAATGGATGAAAACACGGCGTTCCTACTTCCCTCAACTACGTCCAGCAGTCCGACCGTCTTTGATTGCAGCCGACTTCGCATCGTCGTCCACGCCGAATAAAAATTCTTCTGTGCTTATTTTTCATTAAACGTTATTCCAAAATTCACTATATCAAGTGGTGCTACAACAGCACGTACTTTCTCGCGATATTCTTAATGGTTATGTAATATATGACTACTGCTGTCTTACACTTCAACTACCATTTGAAAATGTCCTGAAAGAAACAAATCGCGAACAATACATATTTTTAAAATTCAAACGTTTAAATGAAAACAGTCTTCTGCCACTGAATTCACGTTCTACATGCATAAATGTACCAACGTTCCGTATTTTAACTGTAACTAAAATTATTAGTTTATATTGACGCAAAGGAACGGCGGCCAACATTATCACTTTCTGTTATCAGTGCAATTTAAAATAGATTTAATGATTAAACGGAAAGATTCGATTAACTTCCTCCAAGCCTCTTTCTCCTTTCCTTATACAGTTGTCTCTGGTTATAGTGAACGTAAGTCACCCGCCCCGTTTCACTCTGACTACAAATAAGCATAAGAAGATTCGGATACAGATAATGTACGAAATTCAATGCCCTGGAAATAAATTCCATCATGGAAAAAAAAGTGTCGCCTAAGTACCTAAAATTCGAACACTAGGAAGCTAGACAACAATATCCTCGGCCAAAGGCCATAATGTGTCTCCCCTGAGGTGAAGGTAGCGGACCCGGAATAGGGACCTTCCTAACTTTCTTATGGTAATCAGCTTTATTGCTGAAAAACGAAGGCCGTGTCCTACAACTGGCGCTGGCGACGCGCGATTGCTTGCTTCAGTTTCAAGTTTGTACTTGATATTCCGCGGGACAAAGCGCGTTGACTTTACGTATGCGACAGCAAGCGCGCGACTGCCACAGCCTGGCGATATCCGCCGTGAGACGCGGAAAAGCGATCATGAACATTTATTTACAGATTAGAAAATAAACTATTACTAGCTTATTTGGATTGTTTAGTACCAAGAAATTGTGAAGGTCATCACTCTACAAAACAGGTTAATCAATTCCACATGGAAAATGTGCAAAGCAGCAAAGCTTACGGGACAATATTTAATAGAGGACTAGCAATGTACAATGAATTACCACAACAAATAAAGCAATATGGGTCAGAAGAGTAATTCAGAGAAAAACCAGGTGCCTGGTTGGAAAGAATTGAATATGAAAAGTAATAGTAGAATATTTTGTATTGATAAAGAATTGACATTATTTTCTTGAATTGTTAATGAGTGTATAAATTTAACTGTTACAAAATTGCAGCCATCTTTCACACCCTTTTCGATTTTTATCACAATCGGAGGAGCCTCCGCGTCCACTGTAAGACAATACACGGCCATGCCTTCATGTTGTCCAGGAATCGAAAGCTATTTTAATATGCACCTCCTCTCCCCCAAAAAATCTATATGCTATTTCATGAACATTTACTGACAGGATAAAGGAAATATCAATTATCTACATAAATATAATTGGTGCACATCTGCTATTTCTGAACACAACTCTTTTTAAAATCTGATATGCTTATTTTGAAGGAATAAAAGCCAATTCTATTGTTCTCGTGATTTTCGTCTGGCTGTCTGGACATATCTCTGGAAGACCTCAATTTCCGTGAGGTTTTTCTGTGAGATTGTGGACATAACAAAGGCTATTTTTTACAAAGTACTATTTTCTCTTATGGAAAGAAGAATGCTTGTTTTTCTTTGCTTTAATTAATTCCAATAACATCATTACATTTTAAGTACTAGCAGATCAATATTGATACTGGAAGTTTCTTAGCAGAATGTCACAAACACCTGCTTACTGTTGCCCTTAAAGCAATGGTGGTAAAATTGTGATCAAAGAGAACAGGACACGGTATGTGCGGGGGGCAGAGATAAGGCCAAATAAGGCAAGGACAATGATAACTGTGAATAGCAGTGCGAGTTTGCAGTGGGAGGCGCAGGGTAAGGTACGGTGGGGATACACTCCAGAATTTATTCCTTTTCCTGTCACAGATGCACTATTGTGACAAATAAATACCCACCAACTGTGGTACTTAAGCTAGTTAAAAATATATGTGGCTAAAATAATATACTTAATTCAATTTTTTTTAATTTGAGAAGCTATCCAATAGAAGAATATTAACTAAAATCATGCTACCTCAAAAGATATGAAGGCTGATTTCTTAACTACAGCAGCAGATAATAATACATAAATTTACTGTTAAAACATAGATTGATAATAGGTTATAAATGACAATTCCTTCAAATTCTGAGGGGAAAAAATACTGTTTTTTTTCTAGATTTTTAAGTAGATTGAAAGGAATATTGCAATAGATAATATTATTTACTTAACAGATATTATGACTGTTACTGACATGAGATGAAATATGTACATATTTAACACTCAAAAATCATTTGTAAAGGAAGGGGAGTAAAATTCATGTATTCTTGACTCAAGTAAATAGTCTTGCTTGGATGTCGATTGAAAATAGTTTTGTGATCAAATAGAGGAAGCCTGCAATGTTTCTTTTCGTCTTTTTGGTGTAATAACTTCATCATATCCTTCTCTCATCCAAATGAAAAATTTATAACTATTTTATACATTGATTGCTCTGACCTATTTATTAACAATTGTATGAAGATTTTATGAGAGTCCTTGATAGAAAAACAAACTGAAATGCCTGATAACTTTTATCTTTAACATTTATTTGGTGAAATATAAACAGTAACTCTATGCCGCAAAAAAATAAAGTTTTCCATAAATGTTAATTCTATGGTTTTCTATTTCCTTGACATCATGATTTAGACATGATGGCAATGTCCTATAATGACGTACTCTGGACACCTGTTGATACTCTATGCGTTAACCATACATACACATAGATAAACATTAATTATTAATTTTAGAAATGATTTTACACATTTTTCACTAAATATTTTATTAAGAAACAAAAACATGTGACAGAAATGACTGTACACCACATTTATTGTTAAACAAACGCCTCTTCCACAAACAAAAATATAACATACCTATATCAGATGCTAAATTTGAACTCCAACTCTTATGATTCCTGGCGAACAAAGCACGAGTGTCACGATCACAGACTTTCAGTGTCCAAATAAGGATATACGGGAAAAAGTGGGCTTTGACAACGCCCTGGACTCTTTCGTCGTACGCAGTGGGGCTTCACGTAAATCACGGTGGAAATTATTTCCACCATGACGTAAATGGGAGGTTTTGTCGCGCTGAGAGGTCCAAGCAGTTGCAGTGACGTACTCTAGATGGCTGCACCAGCCCTTTTTTCGTCATGTGATATCTGACGCCACTTGGGGACTATTTGAGTGGCTGGACGGCTGAGGGTAGCATCTCCAAGATAAAATTCGGCACGACTTTATGAGTCATTCTCAGTCCTACCGCTAGAGCCGCTTGATCTGCAGCACTCTGACGCGGTCGCGATCATGCGACATCTTGCGGCACGACTGAAGGGACTCAACACGTCGTGCCGAATTCAATACTGGAGATACTACCCTCAGCCACCACGTTAGAAAAACTCAAGTATAAGAGGTTTCTCTGTAGAAAATTGAAATGCTGACGTAGTACGAGACTCAATGCAGTGTTTTTCAACCATAAACACAATACGAACACATATTAGCATCTTCACATGTTCACCGATTGTTCCACCGCATTTCCCCTCACACTCCCTCTTGCCCAGAAGTTCAGACAGACTGACCTTGCCTGTTCGCGGCGCTACCCTCGCAGAAGGTCCCGTACGAAAGGGCGCTTCGCGAGATCAAACGGAGTCTTGCCTTTCAAATCTCCTCCCCAAGACTTGAGGTCCTTCCTGGCGCCGGCCGCCAGGAGCGCGCGCACCATTTTCTCGTTGTTAAAGTACGCCGCTCGGTGCAGAGGAGTCCATCCATCCTCATCCCTCGCGTCGACGTCGGCGCCCGCGCGCAGCAGCAGCTTAACGCACCGCACGCACTGGTCTTTCCACGCAGCCCCGTGCAACGCGGATCTGCCGTCGAATATTACAGCGTTCACATTGGCGCCTCGTTGCAGAAGAAGCGACACCATGTCCGCATGCCCATTATAAACGGCGTTAAAAAGAGGTATAAATCCATATTGATCCGTGTAGTTGATATCGGCGCCGGAGTCTGTGAGGCGTCGTACGTCACTTACTCTTCCTTCAGCTGCCACCGCACACAACTGCTCTCCCAGAGGGGAGGGAGAGTTTTGTGCCTCTTTCACCTTCATCTCCACCTCCCGCACCCGGAGCTCCACCCGCTGCCTCGCGCGTTCTTCCTCGTCGGCCGCTGCGCCCTGGTGGCCGGCGCCTGAGGAAGTGCGGGTGGAGACGGGGCCTTGCCGCCCGCTGTTGCCCCTCCCGGCGCCGGTGCTTCGCGGGCGCTGGCGGCGGTGGCAAGGGACGCACGTGGAGATCGGGGCTCCTCCAGTCGGTTCAACAGCATTTCAACGCGGGGCATAAACTTCTGCACCGCACTTTGCACAGAGGCCTCGACCTTCTCCACTCGGCCCTCCAGACGCTGCAATCCTCCTCCTCCTCCTCCTCCAGATCCCTCCGGAGCCGTCGTTCTCTCCTCTATGGCCCTCACTCTCCCCTGGGTCTCTTCTAGTTGTTGCAGCAGAGCGCGGATGGCGACGTCCTTCTCCTGCAGCTTCCGCTCCATCTCGCGCAACGCCGTCGCCGCCCTCTGCTCCTGCAGGCGCAGGGCCTCCTGCATCCTTCGCTCAGCCTCCTGGACCTTGTGCTCAGCCTCCTGTTTCTGCAGGCGCAGGGCTATCTGCACCTTCCGCTCCGCCTCCTGTTTCTGCATGCGCAGGGCCTCCTGGACCTCGCGGTCTGTCTCCTGTTTCTGCAGGCGCAGGGCCTCCTGTAGCTGGGCCAGCCCCTGCGCCACCAGATGGAAGGCGTCGCCCACGGCCCCTTCCCGTGCTCCGCTCGCAGGAGAACTTCGGAGACTCGCCATATCTCACGTGGAGGCTCTGAAATTCACGAAATCAAGAATGGATGAAAACACGGCGTTCCTACTGCCCTCAACTACGTCCAGCAGTCCGACCGTCTTTGATTGCGGCCGACTTCGCATCGTCGTCCACGCCGAATAAAAATTCTTTTGTGCTTATTTTTCATTAAACGTTATTTCAAAATTCACTGTAACTAGTGGTGCTACAACAGCACGTACTTTCTCGCGATATTCTTAATGGTTATGTAATATATGACTATTGCCGTCTTACACTTCAACTACTATTTGAAAATGATCTTAAAGAAACAAATCGCGGATACAAACTTTTAAATGAAAACAGTCTTCTGCCATTGAATTCACGTTCTACATGCATAAATGTACCAACGTTCCGTATTTTAACTGTAAATAAAATTATTAGTCTATATTGACGCAAAGCAACGGCGGCCGACATTATCACTTTCTGTTATCAGTGCAAGTTAAAATAGATTTAATGATTAAACGTAAAGATTCGATTAACTTCCTCCAAGCCTCTTTCACTTTTCCTTATACAGTTGTCTCTGGTTATAGTGAACGTAAGTCACCCGCCCCGTTTCACTCTGACTACAAATAGTAAGCATAAGAAGATTCGGCTACAGAGAATGAACGAAATTCAATGCCCAGGAAATTAATTCCATCATGGAAAAAATTGTCGCCTAAGTACCTCAAATTCGAACACTAGGAAGCTAGAAAACAATATCCTCGGCCAAAGGTCATAATATGTCTCCCCTGAGGTGAAGGTAGCGGACCCAGAATACGGACCTTCCTGACGTTCTTATGGTAATCAGCTTTATTGCTGAAAAACGAAGGCCGTGTCCTACAACTGGCGCTGGCGACGCGCGATTGCTTGCTTCAGTTTCAAGTTTGTACTTGATATTCCGCGGGACAAAGCGCGTTGACTTTACGTATGCGACAGCAAGCGCGCGACTGCCACAGCCTGGCGATATCCGCCGTGAGACGCGGGAAAGCGATCGGTTTCATTAGCCACTTGCGCCATGCCGCTACCGAAAAAATCTCGTATATATTAGGCGAGTAAAAAGGCCTCCGGGGAGTGGAGCGGTTCCAACAGTGCAAGAAGCATTAAAGAGTGTCGAGATTGCATTGCGACACAGATTGCACAGAGGACAATTCAGAGCCCAGTAAGCAGAGAGCACGAACTCTGGAGAAGGATGTAGAGAAATAACTAATAACTAGTGGTGCTACAAAGGCACAGACTTTCTCGTAGTAATGTTTTCAAATTTCCTTGGTGTGGATTGGCTTTTCGTTCTTGCCCCATCCGCTTGCCACCTGCCATCTATCGTCGCCCAAAATACATTTGACATTTTCTCAACTTTTAGGTTTCCTCATAGTACAACCGAAATATTACTTCCAGAATATTAAAGAAGAGTAAAACCTCGTCCGAAATAAAATTTTTTATTGAAAATATTGGTGACGTTTTTAATGAAATGCCGATTAAACATTACTGAAAAATGCAAACTTGAAGCTCTCTTTCATGGGAATCTATTGGGTTTTCGAAAAACTTAATTGAAAGTCATTTCAAGCACTTCCACTCACAAATGCAATAATGTATACAAATCGATGGAAATGTGCATATTAACGGCGTGAGCGATATTTAAAAAATACATTTGTATAATTTTTGAAAAAGCAACAACAAAGAATACTACAAAATGAACATTACGTCATATTAAACAGTGCAATTTGCACTACTCAATGGCAAAGTTTGAAGAAAAAAATTGGAGTCATTTTTTCAGAAAATTGCGGTTGAGGGTTTTTGAAAATGCCGAAAATTGAGCTAATTTTAACAGAAAACGGTTAATTTTCGAGAAACATTACGTGACATTATTTAAAGCACATGTACTCATAAATGTAATAATGTGAAGAAATTGCCTCCAATGTAAATATTACCGACGTAAAAGACAAGTAGAAAAAAATTACATTTTTGCCGATCCGGTGGCCGAGATCGCTAAGGCAGTAGTGTCGTAGGGATCTCGGACAGAAAGGTCGCGGATTCGAGTCCCGCCTCGAGCATGGTTGTATTGTGTGTGTCCTTCCCCCCCCTTATCACCATATCGTTTCATCTTCACAGTTACCATACCCAATAGTGATCGCTAATGACCTGAATGTTGATGCAACATTAAATTATAAAAAAATACATTTTTGCAATTTTTGAAGAAAAAAAAAAGAATATAGCAATATGGCGCTTGTCATCGTATAGAGTTCCTTTGGTTCTAACAATATCAAACATTTAAAGAAAACATTTTGGTGGTTTTCGAGAAAATCTTGTTTTTGTTATTTTTTTTTAATTGACAATATTGCACCCACTATTGCACGACAACTGCTCAAATTTTTAAAAAATCTACATGACCCTACGGAAAGAACTATTTATGGACAACAAATTTCATTTGAAGGAAAAGTCTCTATCTTCAATACTGTAGTTGTAAGAAGTTGCCGAAAATAAGTAATACTTTTACAATTTCCGAAAATTCAGTTTTTTTATTTATTTAGTCAAAAACTGTATGTGACGTATGAGGGAGTTAATTCTGAAAATCGGACCTATGCCACCTTTATAAGTGTATTTTATTCTATTCTTACAAGAAATTTAAAGAAAAAATTAGGAGCCGATTTGAGAAAATATTAAAAATGTCTGAAGGGCCTCATGTAAGTACCCCAAAATTTAAAGAATGTTTTTCAAAGCTTCGACTAGAGTCAGATACACAGGGGTTTCTTCAATTTGGAAAAATCCTACGCATGGTTTAGGCGCTAGTAGTGTTCACAGACGAACGAACGGACGGTTTGCTTTCATTTTGTTTTTAGGCATCAATGAGTCAGAAAACACGGATTCTGGCTACACCACGTGTTAGAGGGTTTTTTCTCTTAATTTAGTAACTGGATTTAGCCATTTTTCGTTATCAGGGTTCGGAAATGAATTTTTTTCGGCCGAAAATCCGCCGTTTTTTCGCGCAGCATTATATAACTTTCTCTATACTACGTATATTACTCCGTATATACGTACGAATACGAGAAAGTAAAAATGTACGTAGCAAACAATTGAAAATAATTGATTTTTAAGAACAAATAAAGAGATTGAAATTTTAAGTTCGTGTTGTTTAAGAATGAAGGTCCCGTGTTCGTTGAAACTCTTGATTTTTGAAAATTGCCAAAATTCAAATTTTTTTTCGTCTTCTTACAACTACAATTATGAAGATATTTTTTTCTAAGTGAAATGTGTTCATCAAAAACGATGCTTGAATAATGGCATGTTCATTTTTTCGAAAAAGAGTATTTTTTGCAATATTTTGTGTCAAACATTGACATTTTAAAACAGTTTTTCTTAAAAAAGACACATGATTTGTTTTGATTAAATTTGGACCTTAGCATAAAAGACGCTTAAGAGAATGGTGTAGGTTCCATGTTGGTTGATATGCCCGAGTTTATGAAATAGAATAAGAAATGATGTGATAAGATACGAAACCTTGAGTTGATAATGGCCATACAGAATCAAAATCCTAAAATAATTAAAGCAAAGTCAGAGATCCAAGTGAGCTTAAACAAGAAATTCAAAAACACATACTTGGTTGATATTGAAGTAGATCACCAGACATGCAAAAGAGTGATGAGATGATGAAGAGAAATTAGAAATTAAATGGCAACGGTGTCAAGTTAATGAGTATATGGGAATTTAAGTTAATGAATATGTGGGAATTTCCAGATGTATGAATTTATTTGCAAAAATCCATGTTGTTAAATTATCATGTTAAGCACTGCATGTAAGAGAATTAGAAGCTGAACATATAAAGTGAATGCAAAGAAATTTTACACCAGTCAGTTGCAAAGTTACATCAATTATTGCATTTATTTATTGTTTTTTCATAATCTAATTATTAATTTTATTTTATCGGTAATAATACTAATCATCACTTTTGCCCTGCTGGTGAAAATTCTGGCTCTGCCTATGCGAGTCTATTTAATATATTACAAATTTAGCGTTTATAAAATAAGAAATAATTTATAGTTTTCATAAAACGATGTATCTCTCCAAGTCTGTCAAAAGGGAAATTAAGGAAGCAAAATACTTCAAAGTAAACAACTGGACGGAGGACCCTTGATAGTTTTATGCAGATATGAACAATTGAACCCGAAGCAAATGGCAGAGCTCAGGAGAATAGTGCATCCAACGAAACCAGAACAGTAAATATATATTTTTAGATTAGAATGAAATTTTTATTCTAATTATATTTCTATAATTCTCTATTTCTACAACTGAAGAAAATGATCATTCTCAGCATTTTTCCAATTACTGCAAGGTCTGTAGATTCAATGAAAATTCTCATAAATTAGATTTTGTCCTCCGGTTGTTTTTTAACATTTTATGTAACTTCTATAAAAAAAACTAAACACTTTTAATTTAGTAATGTGAGCTTGCACGTGAACTTATATCTTATAAAATTATGTTTAATTTTTATTTACTGTAGTTTCTACAAATTCGCTATAACATGTTAATATCAATTAATAAGAGAAAATTTGAAATAAACTGCTGATGCTTCCCAAAAAAAGCAATTTTTTAAAATTCTAAGATACAAGCTGTAATGCAAAGGAAAGTGGATATACACAATAGATTTATCAAATTAATGAATTTTGAGTAAAAGAACATTAGTGCAGATATAGCAGAAAGAATAAAAGCCATCTTGAAAGAAAATTAATTGGATGTATCTTTGCATTGAGGCCACGGGTACAATTACACTGCCAGTATGTCAGGTAAAGTTAAAGGAGTTAAAACAAGAATTTTAGCTGAAAATGACCAAGTTCACTTTTTCCTATGTATTAATATTCATATGATCATAGAAATGAGAATTGTATCAAGGGAAAAACTTTGTTTGAAATGTGGAGGTAGCCACTGGGTGAAGGATTGTCAGGCTAGTGAAACCCAAGTGTAGTAACTGTATAGAAGCACATGAGAAGTTAAAATTGACACTAGATGTGAATCATAGTGTACTCAGTCAAGAATGCCCTACGTACCAACAAAGAATCAAAATGGAAAGAAAAACTGTCATCGCAATAGTGATGAAAGTACATAGCAACCAAAGAATTTAGAAGAGCAGTGCAATGAAGGTATAATAATTGTGAATGGAAATGGACTGATCGCCTAGAAGGTCATGATTCAACTGTTTTTGAAAGAAAGTAAATCAATTTTGGTTATTAATGTTGAATCTCGTGTAAAAAACATAGATGAGGATGCTGTAATTGCAACTGAAGGATATTCCAGCATTATATAGGATTCAAATACTAATCATACAGGGGGTATAGTGATGCCTGACATTGAAGATTTATCTTCGCAACACGTCTCTTTACCCCTTGTTGGGCCTTGCGTGCTTTCTCTGGAGTAATCCTCCATTACTAAGTAATTACCATCATTACTGTTACTGAATAATTACTATATTTGTCAAGTCTCATCACATCGCAGTCAGTCAGTGCCTTTTATCCCTTCGCCGAGGGGCTCAATGCTCTTAGATTGCAGGGTTCCTAGTCGGGCACCCAACCACGAACCCGCAAGTCTCGAATTCGCTTAACCTCCATGATTTCACAGAGCATAATAAACAAATTCGGCTAGCGGTGCAGGCATCTGTGAAAGTCTTTTGCATTTAGTAGGCATGCCTTAAATGGAATAATTTGGTACTATGTATTGTATGCAGTGCTTGACTTCTAAAATTTTAGGTCCTGGAACACACCCCAAGTTAACTATTAATTTAATACAAGTAGTTATATATTTATCACAAATTAATAATTAATCTTAAGGTACCGGAACACCGTGCCCTCACATTCTGCCAGAAATCAAGCCCTGATTGTATGTATTTTAGGTTCATTATTGTATTATATTGTGGTATTAGATGTATAATAAGAGTAAACAATTTGCCACAAGCCTTAATGCCAAAAGCAAATTAAATAAATTACCTATCTAAATGAAGTAATATTAAAGGATATAAAGCAGAGGGAGTGGTGGATACTAGCCATTTATGGAGCTGATTTGAGAAGAACATTTGCTGGTGTACATATCACCAAGTGGCAAAAAGGTGAATTTTCAGATAGATTCTACTTATAGATAGATTGTAATTATGGAGGAATTATTGGATCTCAGTCAAAAAGACTGTACAATTGGAGGCGACTTCAATATAGATTGGCTTAAAGAAAACGATTACTACACAAACAAAATTAAATCATGTATAAGGGGAGTACGACTAAACCAACTGGTAACAGAAGAAACTAGGGTAACAAAAGACAATAAGACATTAATTGGACTCATAATAACTGACAACATTAATATGAAGTGTAAAGTGTTTCAGTAACCAAGGATTACAGATCATTCTATGATAAGTATTACAGGGATATTAATACTAGAGGGAAGCATGAAAAGTTTTTAATGAAACGAAAACGAAAATATAAAAAAATGTTAATAATTATAGAAACAAAATTGGGTTGCATGGAAGATGAGGCTAAAATTGATGTTGAAAATGAGAATGAGAGACCTAAAGAAAATCTTATTCAGTGTGTGCAGAAGGCAAAAAAGCCAGATATAACGGTAAGAAAAATGCCAAGTCCATGGTTCTCTACAGAAATAAAAGAAGCTATAATTCAACAAGATATTACTTACAGTAGATTTTCATTATTAATAGAAGTAGGTGCAGACATAGAAACAGAATGGGAAATATATGAAAAGTGTGGAAAGAACTTTGTCAATTGTTGAGAGAAGCAAAAAGAACGTATTATGAAGACTTTTTGTTTTGAGAGATTTGAAGATGAACCTAAAAAATTATGCAACCACCTAAAAGCTCTGAATAAAATAAACGAGAAACAAATGAAATATATAGTATGCGGTGATGAATATGTATATAACTCAGACGAGGTGGTCATAAGACTAAATGTTTATTTTGTTAGTAGTGTAGGATAAATAGTGGAAAACATAGCTAGTGCAAAAGGATATTAAATGGTTAAAAAATTTCAAAATGAGAATGTTCATACGAGTATATTGAGGATGTGACAGTGCAAGAGATTGGAATAATTGTTAAAAACTTAGGAGACACCAATGGACCTGTTTATTTTTTTATTTATTTACTTATTTTACGTCAAAAAAACAGTTAAAACTGTGTATGACGTACTACGGGGAAAAATGAATTGTGTGCACATTTTCAAAATTCTGTGATCCCTACAATAAGTCATATACTACTTAATCTTTGGGGGGGGGAGAAAGAAAAAGAAAAACCCTCCCATGTAATAAAATCTATTTTCAAGGATAAATAAACAATAAATTTTGGCTCTTATCCATGTTGTCCTTCGGAATAATACTTTCTGCCGCGACAACATGGAAACGATAATTTGAATAATTGTATTTCCCACTGAATTCTACAAGACGTGCACAGAAAATGAAGTTACATTTATATCCAGGAGCAAAACAAGGGGCCATCTCAGCATTTGCTCAATGGATCAGGGAAACTGGACGAAAAACCAAATCGAGATGGGGGTCATTGACCCGGAGGCTGTAGTACAATAGTTGTTACAGGTGTTTTATACACATTTATACAGTCCAAATGGTAAATAATGCATTATGTATCATTGTTAAAATTAATGTCACTTTCTTGAGATGCTTACCCGGTGGAAATAGTAGTGAATTGATAAAAAAAAAACATGGACTGTAATTGGAAACAAAAGTTACTCAAAATTGTTGAATATTCATTTACTCAAAGGAAGATACCAAAGACACTGAAAACATCAATAATTATTCCTTTAGCAAAACTAAAGGGTAGTGCAAAATGCAATGATCTTAGACCAATAAATACTCTTCCAGTAATTGAAAAAACATAGAAACAGTTGTGTATGAAACATTAATGAAATATATGACGGAGAACAATTTGTTAACAGAAAACCCATCAGGATTTAGAGAGACAGCATTGCAAATGATAATTGAGGATTGATTAAGAGCAATTGATAGGGTAGAGGCAGTGTTCTTGGACTACAGACAGACATTTGAAACTATTAATATAGAGTTACTGTTGAAAAAATTGAATGAAATATATAATATAAGTGGTTGTGTGTATGAATGGTTAAAGAGAATAGGTGACAGGTGTCAGTAGGTCAGATCAACAGCGTATCAGATGAAAAACAAGTAATTCATGGAGTGACGCAAGGGAGTAAATTAGGACCCCTACTGTTTATATAGTATATAAATCACCTACCAGGAGAGGTACAGCAATGTAAAAACTTTGTTTATCTTTATGGTAATAATGAACAAGATGTGATAAATAGAATAAATAGAGAATTAACTTTGATTAGTGAATGGTTGAGCATGAATTTTTTGAGTGTTAAATGTTGGTAAAACAAAGTGTATGGTAATGGGGCAAGATAAATTTAGGGAAGAAGTAGAATCAAGACAATCAATTTAGCTTAAAGTTGAAAATATGAAATGGGTTAGGACATACAAATATCTTTGGGTAGTTATAGATAACCATCTAAGTTTTAAAGATCATGTTCAATTCATTAACAACAAAATGGCCAAGTCTATTACAAACTGTTATAAATTGAGGAAAGTTATTTCATGACCAGGAAAGGAATTCTTATTTAAACTAATAATATTGGATGCCTTCATGTTGTCCAGGCATCAAAAACTAAAATATGCACCCCCTCCCCCAGAAAAAATCTATACGCTATTTCATGAACATACCCATGTGCTTTACTGTTCAACTATTCTTACTATAATAAATAAAATGGAAATTGAAAAGATACAAATCAACTTCAACAATGTGAGCTGTTTTCAATAAAAGGCATAATGAAAATGTTAGCAATATACTAAGAGAATTAGGATATTTATCAGTTGAAAAGGAATTAAAAAGAGATGTACTAACATTTATTTACAGATTAGAAAATAAACTATTACCAGCTTATTTGGATTGTTCAGTACCAAAAAATTTTGAAGGTCATCAGTATTCTACAAGACAGGTCAATCAATTCCACATGGAAAATGTGCAAAGCACCAAAGCTTACGGGACAATATTTAATAGAGGACTACCAATGTATAATGAATTACCACAACAAATAAAGCAATATGGGTCAGAAGGAAAATTCAGAGAAAAATCAGGTGTCTGGTTGGAAAGAATTGAATATGAAAAGTAATAGTAGAATATTTTGTATTGTTAAAGAATTGACGTTATTTTCTTGAATTGTCAATGAGTGTATAAATTTAACTGTTACAAAATTGCAGCCATCTTTCACACCCTTTTCGATTTTTATCACAATTGGAGGAGCCTCCGCGTCCACTGTAAGGCAATACACGGCCATGCCTTCATGTTGTCCAGGCATCAAAAACTAAAATATGCACCCCCTCCCCCAGAAAAAATCTATACGCTATTTCATGAACATTTACTGACACGAAAAAGGAAATATCAATTATCTACATAAATAAAATTGGAGCAGATCTGCGATTTCTGAACACTAATCTTTTTATAATCTGAAATGCTTATTTTGAAGGAATAAAAGCCAATTCTATTGTTCTTGAGATTTTCGTCTGGCTGTCTGGACATATCTCTGGAAGACCTCAATTTCCGTGAGGTTTTTCTGTGAGATTGTGGACATAACAAAGGCTATTTTTTACAAAGTACTATTTTCTCTTATGGAAAGAAGAATGCTTGTTTTTCTTTGCTTTAATTAATTCCAATAACATCATTACATTTTAAGTACTAGCAGATCAATATTGGTACTGGAAGTTTCTTAGCAGAATGTCACAAACACCTGCTTACTGTTGCCCTTAAAGCAATGGTGGTAAAATTGTGATCAAAGAGAACAGGACACGGTATGTGGGGGGGGCAGAGATAAGGCCAAATAAGGCAAGTAGAATGATAACTGTGAATAGAAGCAGTGCGAGTTTGCAGAGGGTGGCGCAGGGTAAGGTACGGTGGGGATACACTCAAGAATTTATTCCTTTTCCTGTCACAGAAGCAATATTGTGATAAATAAATACCCACCAACTGTTGTACTTAAGCTAGTTAAAAATATATGTGGCTAAAATCATATACTTAATTCCATTTTTTAAATTTGAGAAGCTATCCAATAGAAGAATATTAACTAAAATCATGCTACCTCAAAAGATATGAAGGCTGATTTCTTAACTACAGCAGCAGATAATAATACATAAATTTACTGTTTAAAATATACTGATAATAGGTTATAAATGACAATTCCTTCAAATTCTAAGGGGAAAAAATACTGCTGTTTTTTTCTAGATTTTTAAGTAGATTGAAAGGAATATTGCAATAGATAATATTATTTACTTAACAGATCTTATGACTGTTACTGACATGAAGTGAACTATGTATATATTTAACACTCAAAAATCATTTGTAAAGAATGGGGAGTAAAATTCGTGTATTCTTGACTCAAGTCTTGCTTGGATATTGATTGAAAATAGTTTTTTGATTGAATTGACGAAGCTTGCAATGTTACTGTGAAATATAAACACTAACTATGCCGCAAAAAAAATAGTTTTCCATAAATGTTAATTCTATGTTTTTCTATTTTCTTGACATGATTTAGACACGATGGCAATGTCCTATGATGACGCACTCTGGACACCTGTTGATACTCTATGCGTTAACCATATAAACACATAGATAAACATTAATTATTAATTTTAGAAATGATTTCACACATTTTTCACTAAATATTTTATTAAGAAACGAAAACATGGGACACAAATGACCGCGCACCACATTTATTGTTAAACAAACGCCTCTTCCACAAACAAAAATATAACATACCTATTCAGACGCTAAATTTGAACCCCAACTCTTACGATCCCTGGTGAACAAAGCACGAATGCCACGATCACAGACTTTCAGTGTCCAAATACGGATATACGGGAAAAATAAGTGACCGAATAAGGATATACGGTGGCCTTTGATAACGTCCTGATAACGCCCTGAGACCTTTCGTCATAGAGTAAAGATGTACATAGAGGGCTCATGCAGCGCCCTCTGGAATACATTCCAGAGGGCGCTGGCTCATGAGGCTTGTTTCCAGCTACCTCCTTTGAATAGTTTCCCGTCCGCCGATAGATAGCGCCAACGTCGCGAAGTGTGAAAGGAAGAACAGGAGTGGCTGTTGGTGGGGGGTTTCTAGGAAATATCGCGCGGTGCAGAGGGACACGAAAAGTGGGTGTTGTATCCGTGCCGACGAGAGGCTCTCGGGTGGGTCGGCCGACCTGCCCCCCTCCCCCCAGCCGCCGTGCTTCCCAGGCGACGGCGGGGTCTTCCGGACGAAGAAGACCAGCATTTGCGTCACTCCAGTCCAGTCAAATGGTAGAAAATAAGAGAAAGTTTTGGTGTAGTTTTGTTATTTGGTTCCTAAATTTTTTGGGGTCGCTGAACACGAATATCAGGTTTGCCAAGAAAAGTTTTGTCTAGAAATACGTTTTTTAAGCAAAAAATACGTAAATACTACACCTTTTGTCAGTTTTTTCTAAATAACTCAAAAGCCATCCATTTTTCGTAATTAATGGTCCTATACAAAATGAAAGAAGATAAAATCACCTACATTTAATGTCCGTAAGAATTGTTTCTCCGATAAACGATTTAGCCGTGAGAACACCACGAAATTTGGTGATGTAAGCGAAGCACATAAAAAGTGGGAATTATCCTATTTTATCTCAATATAACTTAAAAGCTATCAATTTTTCGTAAGTATTAACCGGATATGAAATGAAGGAGGTTAAAATTGCCTACAATGTGTATGTACAGTTTTCTTCTAGGATCAATGGTATTGCCGTTAGTGTGCAAAATATCTCTGTGTGACGTACTAGGATGAAAACCACAGACGACTGTTCTGATTGATATATACCATATATTTACAGAATATTTACAATTAATGTACAAAGATTATAATACAAAAATCTAACCCCTTGGCAACCTTTCAGTTCTCTTAGCCGCGAAACCCCGCGACCGTCCCCTAGGCCTCGCCCAGAACCACTGCTTCGGAAGCAGCAAAAGCAACGCGAGGTGCGAAGCTGTCGGACATAGAGTCCCGTAACTACACCAGTTACATGGCTTGTCGCCAAACCGATCTTCGACCCGAAGATCACGTGCAATGATAGCACTGGAGATACCTCTCGTCTTTCGAAACCCAGCGTATCCCGCGAGGCGCCTGTCGGCGCGGCCTTAAATATCCGACGGCTCGCCCCCACCCTACAAGCAGCGGGCGTCATACGGCTCGCGGGCCAGCCTTTCCAGAGCTCAACCGACATCTAAACTCGCCTCCGCGCGCGTCCTTTTGAAGGAAATTGCAGCCGGGATTCCTAAGGGCTTTTCCAACCGGCGCGGCGTGGCGCCGCCACCCTACCGCCCCCATGGCGCCGCCGCCCCCATCCACATCCGGCTTAGCGCGGGTTTCCCCGAAGCGGCCCGACGCACCGGCGCCGAACCAGGCGACGCTACACCTGAATGTTGCTGTGAAAATGGAACTCAACCTCCTGCACTACATTTGTATCCAATGAAGTTGTATGCAAATAAATACAGCGTCGTGTGAATCTGTTAACATTTTAATTGGAAAAAGGGAAGAAGGTAATTAATAAAGCGCAAGGGAAAATCAATATTTTGGAAATCGAACCTGCCTTTAGCGATGCGTAGGTTCTGAAGGCCCTAGTTTTTATTGACATATATATATATATATATATATATATATATATATATATATATATATATATATATATATATATATATATATATATATATATATATATGGCATTCGCGTTTTTTTACCGGATAACTTTTTAAGTTATTTTGAAAAATCTTAAATAAAGGTACTGTTATTGATGACAAACCTCAACACTCGTTATAGCATTCTAACTACTAACATAGAAGCAATTCAGTGTCCAAGTTCAGTACGTCATCAATGACGGGTTTTTGTCTCATACAAGAAACACGAGTCTATCTGTGACAATTACGTTGATTATGTGTCAAAATATCTATCACAAGCATATCTCCTTAGATGTTTTTATGGTTACTCTGAAGTGCTAAGCGAATTAAAATGTCTAAAAACATGTGCGTAGATAGTGTTAGACAACACAACGATTCATATGACGTGGAAAGAAAATTTTCTTGCTACCACGAATAATGAAAGTCGGTTAATAGCAATGTTGATTACAAAGATTTTATTAGCAGAAATAGCTTGCAAACAAGCGAAGGAAGCCGCGGACACTCCGATAATGAACACAGTTTTGTGCTTAGATCCAACTAATGAGACTGATTGAAGTTGGTGAGGATGTAAGAGATCTGTTGGTAATATGGTTAGATCTCTGCCAGCATGCAAAATGGCTCCTTTTTGAAACAGAAGAACGACAAAGTTTCTTCACCCGATTGCTGCCATAAGTGAAACATTAACCGATAACTTTGTTTCTCCCAACCAATAAGTGATTACGAAATCTCGGTGTAGGCCAAGTACGGAATAATGAACTTTGCTTTACAGAAATTTGGACGGAAATTTGCGGAAACGGAAATTTGCTTTACAGAACATTGGTTATATCCTAATGAACTTAGCATTTTCCAAATTCCAAACTTTTACCTCGCAGACTTTTATTGCAGAGAGAGAGAATCGCATAAAGGTCCTACGTATGGGGGTTCTTGTATTTACGTTAGAAATACTATTGATTCTATCTCCTTGGCGGAATTAAATGTGTATTCCATTGAAAATGTTTTCGAAATTTCTGTTGTACATCTTACTTCACTAAGAGTGATAATACTTTGCATCTACAGACCTCCAACAAAGAGAACTGCAGATTATATTTTGTTCTTAGAAAACCTGGAGATAAAACTTAACAAAGTCAGCAATCGCTCTTTTGAATCCATTATTGTATGCGGAGATTTTAACATTGATTTTCTGGTCCAATCTTGCGAGAAAGAAAAGTTTCTCAATTTAATTAATTCCTTCAATTTAGACATTACAATTAATGTACCTACACGGATCACACAAAATCCGGTGAAGGCAGTGAAGGCAATTGATCAAATTATAATTAACAAAACTACTACTCGATATGAAGTTGAAACAAAAGATTTAGGATATAGTGACCACGATGCACAAATTCTTACCATTATAAGAAATGCGATCACTGACACAATAAATAATTCACGTATGACTCGATTGTTTACAAAAAGTGAAATAAAATTATTCATTGATTACTTGATGCAGGAGTCATGGGAAGCGGTTTATAATACTGTTGATACAAACGACAAATATAATTCTTTTTTTCAACTCTTTCTTTACATTTTAACACTTGCTTTTCTCTTCCAAAAAGAAAATTAAATATTTCACGGAAAAGCAATTCTTGGATAACACAAGGGATTAGGACATCTTGTAAAAACAAGCGAATTCTTTCTTTCATTTCTAAACGTCATAACGTATCTCAAGATTTCCTTATCTACTTTAAAAAGTACAAAACATTGTTACGAAAAGTCATAAGGCAGGCTAAAATCATGAAAAACGATCAGGATATTTTGAACTCAAATAATAAAAAAAAAGCAATGTGGAATATAATAAACAATACTACCAAATCAACTAGAAAACCCGTAGAGAATGTTGTTTTAAAATATAACGATATAAATGTGAACGATCCGGCAACAGTGGCTAATCTCTTTAACCAATACTTTTCGAGAATTGCTGCCGATCTCACTAAGAGTCTTCAGCCACAAAATTCAATAATAGACTGTTCACCCAAAATTTTAGACACGATGTTCGTTTCCGAAACTTCTTCCTATGAAATTCTCAAAATAATCGGTAAACTAAAAAATAAATATTCGTCCGGTTTAGATGAATTCTCGGATGCCTTGTTAAAGACCTGTGCGTATGCCACTACACACCCGTTAATTCACATATTTAATTCGTCGTTATGCACGGGAACGTTTCCAGATATTTTCAAAACAGCTAAAATTAAGCCGCTCTTCAAAAAAAGCAACAGAAATGAAATTCAAAATTATCGGCCGAGATCTCTTCAGTTTTTTCAAAAATATTAGAGAGACTTTTTTACGTACGAAAGGAAACCTTTCTCAGTAAACATGACGCGCTTTCAGATTGCAATGATATATAAACACGTTCTTCTAGGTGAGTGTATCTCGTTGCGGTATCCTGCATTAGAAAAGTTTTTGTTAAAAAGTGTTTGTTTGTAAAAAAAAGCGTTTGTTTACCGAACTTTTGTACTACTAGACTCCATTTCTTGTGGCAGTGGTGGTATACTCCATTTCCTGTGGCAGTTGTAGTGCGCAATTATTGTCCTGAATGGAAGATCCTTTAAACCAGGGACCGAATACCGAAATAATAGCGATAAAGGTATTTATACCAGTATAGAAATACTTTTACCTCTATTATACCTTTATTCAAAATACCTTTAAAAATACCGGTATAAGACGTCAAATACCGTGTTATACCGGTATTTCGTCAAATAATATTTAGAGGTATTTTACCTTTATCCGACGTCTATACCGGTAAAATACCTCTATTTAAAGGTATTATACCGGTATTCTCTCATCGAAATACCGGTATTTCAGTAGAATCATACAGGTATTTGGGGGAAATTCATTGTGATTTTTTTCCGCTGAGATGGCTCAGAGGAAATAACTATTTACACGGCAGAGTTTCTGACCGGGAGGTCCTAGGGTTCGAGTCCCGAGGGTGGCGGATTTTCGACACATATTCTAGCTAGGTCGAGTTCTGCCGTTGACTGGGAAGTCGAGTTCTGCCGTCAGACGGAGGGACCAGCCAACGGTCTTTCGCAGACATCAACACGAGCTCGTTCGCTGACCTTGGACCTCACGTCCGGGCGCAGAGCTTGGCGACACATGATAGAGTGTTCAAAATGTATCGTATTTCTCCGTATAAATCTTGTCCTTTCTAGTAGCGATAAAAATGGAGAAACGTGTCTTCTTATCCATAAATGAGTCTTCTCACGCATACCAAACTTCCTTCTTGCACGACTGTGTTTATCGCAATATCCGAATAAAAGAAGAATGTGGTTGACAGTTCCCGGTAATATGGTGACGTCAGCTCCGTAACCTAGGCAACAGCGAATCAGAACTATCGCCATTTGCTCAATGTTGTCACGTTTGAACTGCCAAATGAATCGCGTATCCGGAGTGCTGCAGTTTATCGGCTGAGCGTCGACGTTTGGGAGTAATTGGCGAAGGATGAGAAAATGTAAGTTCCTTATTTATTTTCTTTCTTTTACGTGTTACGATTTTTCCCGATTTCTCTCAGCTGTTCGTCTTATTGTTCAAAGCACGTGGTAGAGCGCGCAGTACGCGACAACGCCGCCCCCATCCACACCGAACTGTCAACCACATTCTTCTTTTATTCGGAGTATA